>JASANE010006190.1:0-44678 GCA_030248225.1 Trileptium ribeirensis | reverse complement strand
AAACTCAAAAACTCACAAACCTTTTGAATAATAAATGTATTTAGAAAAGCCCTGCATCTAATTGTGCGACAAAACTTGTTTCGACCTGAAAATAATTAAAGTCTTGTATATATTAAAAAAGGAGCTAAAGTTTTGAGTATACAATATTCAATATGATGGTATTAAATGGAATTCTCAAAATATGTCCCGCGCCGTGACAGTTGGTATCTGACGTGCATGCAATATTTGGCTTAGAAGCTTTCTCATGTTTCCTGAAATCACTATCCGAAACCATTCTGACTGTTTTGAATAGATTTTTGTAAGTTCGCTTAGGCATACTTTCAACGCGTTTGTACCTATACACAAACCAAAGGGAATAACCGTCATTCGGTGCGTAAGGGGTACTCATATTCTGGAAGCTTCGCTATTATAATACCAGCCGCCCAGTGGGCTAGTACCCCTATAGTTCATTAGGGAGAGATTGACACCTCCCCTGCACTTACGCATCAGCTCGCGTTTAATGGCGTGTGCGTTTCGTGCCTGAGCACTCAGTTTCTGGGGGCTCGTCTCCAGGCCCCCCGTTAAAAATCTCTTACTCATTTCTAACCCCCGAGAAATCGCGGGTGGGGGTTATGTTTTAATCGCCCGTGCCATTAAACATGGGTTTATGTGTGAGTGCACATAACATGTCTTCATACTCTTCCCTAATGGCACTCTCTGATTATACCAATTGCCATGAAAAATTTTCCATTGTTTTAGGGCGAGCATATAATGTGTTAAAGTTGGGCTTGTGCTGAATAAAAACACGAAAACAAGCTCATCCGATCAGGCTTGAGTTTCGAACAGATGTCTGGTGTAAATATTTCCGTCCTTTCCGACGAGTCCGCCGCAAGATATAAGTACAGACTTGTACCATACATGCTGGCGATCCGAGGTTTCCGGGATGGGAGATGTCGGCGACGGGGCGAAGTCATCTCAGGGTCGCAGGGAGGTGGAGGCCCTCTGAGGGTGGAGTCTGCAAGAGGGTACTAAAAAAGTTTATGACCCCCACTGAAAACGTAGTTTTGTCGAAATTACTTCCATTTATGCCAAATTTCACCCTATTTTTACCAATTTTTGCTATTTTTTCTTAACGTGGGGAGTTGGAAGGATGAGCGGTGCCGTACACCAAGGGTAGGGAGTACCCTCAGGCGGATTACATCAGAGACTCAGTCGTAGTCTCCCTGATCCCATGCTTCGGAATGTATGGCTTATATTTTGCATAAACATGTGAAATCATATAATATAAATTTCATTTAACCATTTATTCAGGACCAAAACGAATAAAAATTCAATTATTGCGCTCCCCAAAAATATTACTCCATTTACAAAATTGTAATTATCCGCTCCAATAAAGCTAAGATTAAAAATGTCTTTAAATATAAGCATGTAATTTTTTGATCATGTGCAACATACATCATTTCCGCAAAAATAGCTGTTTAAAAATTGATTTTTATGGTCTTTTCATCATCATAACCTTGGGATCTGATTACGCTCGAACTATTATAGTTTTCTAGCCACAGGTTATGGACATTATTCCAATTTATTTGAATTAAAAAATACTACCGTCAGATACTTCAAGCTTATGCAGCGGCATTTAAAGCAATCCAATTTTTAATATGATCAACGGTTTTGAATAAATCTACGCCACTGCGTAAATTCATGTATTCAAAACTTCATTACCGTTAAGTCTTAGATGCTAGATTCTAGAAAACATTAATTTAAAGATGACAATTCAAACTAAACTCTTCAACGGAAACAGCCATCGACACTGATTTTGCACAAAGGTCCATGACGTTACGGCCTATCGAGCCGCAGGTATATCGTCCGTTAACTCAACTTTTGTGGAAATATATTTAGTAAAATGTTAAAATTTATTTTGCCAATTTTTTTGCATCCAAAGGTTTTAACTAAATTGCGTAGCTATATTTTACTTCCGTGTAAAAGAACTAAACTTTATTTAACTAACTGTAATCCAGAAACAAATAAACGGATTTAGCTAATTGTTTTTCTATTTTATGCGTTTAAAGATTAGTAAATTTACGCATTCCTGTTTGTTTGTAACAACACAGTTTTTCGTGCCAATCAACTCAAGCTTTGATGCTATCATTTGCAACTTGGGAGTAGGTCGATCGATTTAGCTGACATTTTCACAGAGGATATGACCTTATGTGACAGTATACTGCATATGTCGCTTATGCAATGTTTATTGCGAGAGAGTTACAGTATCTATATATCTAGTAGTATATAAATATTATAGGCGACGTGACGCAATCGGCCAAGTGAGCGGTGAGGTTTGTAAGTTTCTCATCTAGGCTTCAAAGTATTTTGCTGTTCGACAGGATAACAATATACCGACCCCAGTTTTCAGCACTTCACTCACATAGAATTAAGTGGAAAATAAAAATTAAGTAAGATAAAAAGTAAAGGAACAAAAGGAAACTATGAACAATGACCTACTGATCGGGTTTTTCAAACGGGAAACCTAAAATTGAAAATACATTACTGTAGACAGTGAAAGAAATTGAATTCAAATTGATTTGATATAATTAAATGTAGAACTATATTTGGTTTCAGTATATCTGGTACATAATATGGCTGAATAAAGCCTAGCGTAATATGTGGATATTATAATAACAGTAATAGTTTACTTGCATGCAGTGTATTTTACAAGACACAGAATTATGGCACTATTATCGTTAACAGCATAAGTTAAATGTTCGATTCCTAGATAATATGTTGGGACAATTGTTTTCAGAACCAGAAATATTTCTATGAATCCGGGGATTTAGCATTTGTTTTGTAGTTTATCAGGCGATAGCCAAGCAAACAGTTGGCATTATTATACACAGCAAACCGCTGAGTTAATTTTGTTCGGCATTTGTTCACACCCAGAAAGTTTTTATGATCTCTTATATGCAGCAACTACCGTGAGACGCGTGGACGAAGATGGCAAAAAGGATTGCTGCAAACCATTATGTATATGTGTAGATTTTATTCTACCACTCAGTTTGATAGAATCGAATCTATCGAAGTAAATTTAAGTAAAATCTAGTTAATTTAGATCGAATTTGTGGAATTTATTCTAGTCGAATTTATTCCACATTTCAACAGTGCAATGACCTTAAATAAATTTTAATAGAATTAATTCTACAAAACACCACCAATCCTACTCAATCTTATTTAAAGTGGCGTCCTTTTTAACAGTAAAACTAATTCTGCCTATAATTGATTCAACAATGCAATTGATTGTAACATATATTTTACCATTTCGCTGCACACATCATGCAGTTTCCTCATTAGTCCGCTATATGTAGTCAAAATCAATGTTGTTAACCAAATATTTACTCAGGTACAAGCCTGTCGGTCAAGGTAAAACGATCTACTGTAACAAATTGGTGAACGTACTGGTTTATTGTTGCCAGCAGTGGCCATTCAATATCTTCGTAAACGCAAGCGATAACCATGGTTATAATGTAATTAAAATAAATGTTTATCAATAAAACTCAATATTGCTGGCAAAAATAGACAGTCAGAGATTGTTGTTGGCCTCGATCTTAGCGTGTCATTATAATAGTTGAAATTAAAAATGCAGAAGTTAAATGAATGATTTAAGTGTAACAGTTAAATTTTTTATTAGATTTATGCAGGCTCAAGGCTCATTTCAATTACAACTATAGATGTTTTACAAATTAAGCCTTTTTACAAGTATACCTTTACAAATAAATTGCGTTGTGCATCGTAGTCCGGTTGCATGTACAGTTGCAACCAAATATTTCTCACGTTTAAAAGTTAAATAGCATTTTGAACCGATATCTGAGCTGTTTGAAAACTTCATTGGTGTAAATATACATTACATAAACGATATTTAGTAGGTGATTATTTACGCAGTCCAATTCCTCACCACTTTGCTTCAAAATATTTCTTTCTTGGTGAGCGCTCTACTGATTTTTGTACGTTCATGAGCTTAATACGTACTCTTAATATTTACAAGGGCCCACGGATTTACTGTTTTGGATTTTGCCAATCATGTTTTGTTTATAATAAATTTAGCCGCATCAAACAGTATAGACATCGATGTCCAACCCAATTTAGCTCAATAGAATATGGTATTGGTAGCGACGTCCGTGGCATCCTTCCAATAGAACACTGAATTGGTATAAAAGGTGGTTTATTCGTGTCGTAGCATTTTATGTATCATGCATCATGAACCTTCAATGTTTTCTAAAATCTGAATCAGAAAGTATCTAACGCAGCAGAAAGGCACAAAATCATTAGCATATCGAACGTTTAAATTTTGAGTAATCAGATGGGTTTTGCCGCAGTGATTGGAAAGACATATTTAAACTTATGTTCTTCCATTTCCTCGCAACGTTAAATTTGCGGTCAATACTTTTTTCAACTCTTTATTACGGCGCAAAGTAAACTCAAGGTATATGCACATATTGAAAGTAACACACAGTTATGTAGTAAAATCAGATACATTTAACAGTACGAGATCATAATTATATTAACGCCAAAGATTTGCTAAACTGGGATTAAGTCCTTATTTGTTTGTTCAAATATATGGTTAATTGTAATAGAGAAGTGCATATATGAAATAGACGAAATACCAGGCTTTGCCGATGTCACATTATTTTGTTCATCTTCATCTTCTCCGCTTTCAAACGTTAAGTCGTGGAAATTTTCCATTGCTTCGAGTATATTTGCCGCTGCATATTCGGGACGATATGAACTGCATACGTACACTCCTGTATCTTTGTCTTTTACGCATGGACACTGAAATATAACACATCAGATATATTTGCTCTTGCTTCGAGTGTATTTTAGTGTGCGAATCCGGGACGATACAAACTGCATACGTACACTCCTGTATTTGTCTTTTACGCACGGACACTGAAACATAAAACATCAAATATATTTGCTCTTGCTTCGAGTATATTTGTGGCTGCATTTTCGGGACGATATGAATTTCATACGTACACTCCTGTATCTTTGTATTTTACGCATGGACACTGAAATATAACATGCGAGATATTACATCGAATGACTTAGCTCGACTAGAAATGGACAACAGAATGTTGGTTACAGTTCTGTGGAAAAATTAGCGTCATCTATACGTAGTACAGAAAGAATGACAACTATTTACTTTGTGATGTGTGTACCTAGGCCCGAAATCTGTCATTCTGTCAGAAAAGGAATTCCAGTCCGTTACAAAAATGTGAGAATTGACACAGCCAAATCCAGCCGTTTATAAAGAGAATAAATTGCTAAACTACGCTAGTACGTTGGTACTAGTAGGGAGCGGCCATGTGGTATGATTTGATAGTCAGGACATGTCAATGATAAAACATTTATTGAATTCAGATTTCAGCAGAATTCAATTCAATGAACCGCACTTACAGTAAACTCGCATAAGGTAAAGGCATAGGCATAATATAGGTAAATATATAGGTAAATAGAACTATTTAAAAAAAATCGTTTGAACACCGTTTGCAGGCCACAAGTAACTGTGTAAAACACGCTTCATGTTAGCATTGAAATGCAAAAACTACTACACTACTGAATCATGAAATCAGTGCTACTGCAGCCGGAATGACGTTTAACGAATATGCGGCCATTTTTATAACCAATATTTCATTTTCGTGCATTGTAGCATGGTTTTCTACTGTCGTCGTATAATTTTGGCTTTTAGAGCCGGTCCTGACCCTTGTGAGAATTTTTCAGGCGCACTTTACTATTAGCGAAATATATTGATACAGACTGCCCAGGTTCGAATAATGTTACATTGGCTAAATTGAGATTGGCCAAGCATCGATGTAGTGTTGCGGAAAGCCGAGGATTCCGCTCCCGAACCCCCTGTCTCTCCCGCAGTGAACTGCTCCGTCTTAAACCACATAGCGTGACCCCCAGCTTGAATTGAGACAAGCAAACTAAAACTGATCTCAGGAAAATGTACTGTGCCATTTAGTGCAAAGTTCTCTCCTATTTATTGCTTAGCTACAGATTTTACTATAAATCCGTATTTAGTACATATCTTTACCGTTTTCATACTATACCCATTCTTAAAACATTATAAATAGATATATGTGTGTGCTTACTTATGTTAAACATTTGTACTTATTTATAATTACATGTATTTAAGTACTGATAAACCAGTAAATAATATATATAATAAAATATAATATATATGAATTATAACAAAATATATAATTTAATATGCGACACATAATAACTAGTGACAATTTATCGACTATGCTTTACTGTTATCTAAGTATATTGACAGGATTTGACCCAAATAATATCGTGATGGCTAATCGTGGCAGGCCAAGCTTCGCTATAGAGCCGTGGCAGGCTGTTACCAAATCGGGGCCTGTCTCACATATCTTAAGGTAAATAATGCATTACTGAATACCTAGAGCACAAATATGGTTAATCTCCTTTTAAAAATCAATGACAATTTGCTATCATCTCTAGGGTCTTCGAAAGTGGGGCTACAATACGGTTTGTATTCATTGAGTTGACTACTCACTCAATGAAATGAGGGTGTAATCAATGCAGTCAGAGTGCGTTAGGCAATATCCCTCTAGGAATCCGTGTGGTTTAGGCTGAAAAACGACCACACAATGGGATAAGGAATAGAACATGAGTATGACTTAATGTTATATTCCTCCACAAAACTTTTGCAATGGACTCTTGATGATACTAAATGTCAACTTAATTAGTGAAATAGTTAAGTAGGGTATGTAACTGTTTTGACCGAAGTCTTACTGCTAGGTTGACCTATGCAGTTGCCTGTAAGCTCTGAGTCATGGATATGATATGAAGCGTCCACAGACAAGCGTGTGTAGTCACTGCACGCTGTGGCAAAATTTCTGAAAAAAACTGCTACAGAAACTGCGTCACTTTTACAAAACCTACAACACAAACTGTGTTACTCTTAAGAAATACTGCTGTAATTTGAGTGATTTTATGCAAATGACACAGTTATGTACAGCTATTTTCGGCTTATGTGAACGTAGACGATCCTCTCTAGCGAAGTACTTAAGGTTTTTCCAATCTTCTTCAATTTTAGCCAAACTTTTCCCATTATTTTTTTGTAATTTTGCTTATAAATTTAGCTCGTCGTCGTTTTCCCTAATAACTTGTATATTAATTTTTAACACCGTTCAAGTAGATATATTTTATTCCACACATGCCAAATTTGTTGCTAGATTCGTAGCAATAAAGTTTTGTTGCTTACACAAAAGTTAATTAGCTGATCTTCAGAAAATGGCTACAATGTGTGTAGCGATAATATTTAGTAACACACAAAACTTCTGCAGTAGATTTAAACAATGTTTCTCAATTTATGTAGCAAATTTTCTTAAAAACAAGGCAGTTTGTATAACAGGTTTTGCTAAAAGTGACAGAGTTTCGCTACCTTTTTTTAGTAAAAGTCACAGAGTTTGTATAGCAGCTTTTCTAAAAATGAAACAATTTCTGTAGCAGTTCTTCTGAAAGGAACGTAGTTTCTGCAGCAGTTGTTTGTTATAATGTCCACTGATTGTCCACATTTCTCTGTGAACGCTGCATTAATGCTTTCGGTTAAGTCTACATCGGATTTACGAATATAACATGTTTTCATGCCTTTTTTGAATATTTTAATTGAGCTTTCAAGTTATATGACGTATCCAGAAATTTTCGACGTGAGATAACGCGTGATTAGAAAGTTGTCTAATACAAATGATCATAGACCTAAATCCATGGAGCACCCGGGGGTCAGGACCCCCAACATTTGAACGGTGGGGCCCGCAATACTAGCGTACCCTCAAGATTCCGGACCGTAATATTATATGCTGATAATTTTGCCACTCAGGTAATCTCGTTAGTGCCAAATTCACAGCCTACGTTATTTTTCATGCGCGCAGAGAAGCTGTTATATATGATTTTAATCGCAGTCTCAAAACTTCACAACAGTAAATATTCTAAACCAGCACACGACAAGTAAAGTCAGAAATGATGATGGCTCAGAAATTTAACTGTATTCAAGTCATGTATCGGTCTTCAAAACATCACCTGCATTGGACCGCCAAGATTTCTGAAGAACTTACCCTACTGCAAGTGATCCCCGAAGGTACCAAAATTTTCACGTTTGTTATACCTAATTTTAGAAAATTTAGCTTCGTGGGAAATAATTCGTGAGCCGTTTGTTGTGAAATTCAGCTACGCGCGGAAGGTGGAAAAATTCTCACGTTCTTTACAGTTAGTTCCAAAAAATATCTCAAAGGAAATATCTAGTTTGGATACTCACCCCCTCTACCACTACACTATGACTATGTACAAGCGGAACATTTGTTAACATATGTGCGGCATCTTTAAATTATTTGATGTATTAAATAATTAGCCGTTTTCTATTTCGTGCAATCGTAAACAAACTTTTGACGCAACAGCAGATTGAACCTAGATTTTTTGGTGCTGGGGCTCGTATACTAGTCACTACGCTATTCAAAAGGCATTGCGCTGCTCCTTATTAAATGAACATCACAAAGCGAGCTAATAACAACTCACAAGCAGACGCTCGCCGTGCGACAAACTAGTCAACACAAAACTTAGCAATCTACCATGTGACAAATTTGATACTTTATGCAGTAGAGGCATCACAATCTCGCTTATACCAATTTTTAACTATTACATATTACAATTACGATTGCAATAATATTTAAAGTAAGAATATAAAACAACAAAAATGCTGCAAATTAACTAAAATATATTTCTCACGACATCATCGCCATCTTTTTTATTTTTCTTCTTGTTTGCATTCACGAATCCTTGGCGATCTGAAATCAAATAAAGACAAAAACATACCTATAAATGTACCATGACTTCAGTTATAAGTGTTTGCAATACGTATAATTTTAGCTTTTTCTTACCCAATTCGGCTTAATTTATATATGTGGGACCTAAAACAATAAATAAAATTTATTTTAGATTTTGACAAAATGAGTGGCCAGATATAAATTGTTTGCGAGGACTCTGAACCGGCAATATACCCTACCCAAAGGCGCATGCAACAATTACATTAAGGTGTGTGCAGCTAGTTGCCACTTTGAACGTAATTGTTTGCGAGGATTCTGAATCGGCAATCTTCCCTACCCAAGGGCACATCCAGGAATTAAATTAAGGTCCGTGCAGCTAGTTGCCTCTTTAAGTGTAATTATTTGCGAGGTTTCTGAATCGGCAATCTCACCCTACGCAAAGGCGCATGCAACAATTACATTAAGATGCGTGCAGCTAGTAGCCAGTTTAAGTATATAGTTGTAACCACTGCACACCAAAATGTGGGAAGTTGACGACTATATATTCAACTAATGTGCAATGGTATTCATGACATCTACGTTGCTGGTGGAGATGTAGCGCTTATGTCAACATTGTGCGTGCAGTGATCTCGTCCATAATCTACACTTCGTGGGCAATGATAACTAGCATAATTACATACTTCGTGTAATTGTAACTACCAAATATATAATTCTTATATTATATTGTACACACGATATCTGTATATGGTAACTACCGCTTAACTCGCGATATAAATATAGTTGCTATCATTGCACACGAAATATAGATATTATCGTTACCATTGCGCATATAATGTCGACATAATCGGTACCATTACAGTTGTAACGTGGATATGGTTGCTGCTTTTGTCAGACTAATTATATATATAGTCCTTCACTGTGCACAATTAGCGTACAGTAGCTGCAACCATATGATTAAAGTGGCAACTAGCTGCATGCATTTAATGTGATTCCTGCACTGCAGTACGGTCCAAAATACCTGGGAGGGCGTGGTGGAGTTCCAGGTTACTACCATTGTACAGTTAAGAATGTGCTGGTCATCATGAATTTATATATATGCACATATGCTTCATAAATTTAGTAGATTTTTGGGAGTCAACCTACTGGTCCGTCCCTCAGACACATTTCTTGAGCAGAACATCCTCCGACATATACGGTGTTTGCGCCCAGGACCCTAGCTCAAACCGTTTTCATTTTGGCAACGTATGCGGTGGGATCCATGGCCCGGCCCGGTTCAAACTGGCAAGAACCTTCTAAGCCATAAATGTATTTGCAGTTAACAAACATAAAATTTTTTGTCCAACAATGTACCAAAATTCATTGATGCTTGTATTAGATCAATTTTGCCTTATAACATGTTTAGAAAAATGTTATCATATGTTAAGGAATTTTACACTAACAATTCTGAGTACCAAATTGAACATAGAGAAAATTATTCGTGAATTTATATTTCTGATCACAACAATGGTCCGGATCTGTCCTGACCTTAACATGTGCTGGGTTTATTTTTTAGTTGGAATCGGTTTGCGTGTTTTCAAATTTGCCACTCGTGGAAGCTGTTACTCAGCATAATTCCTATATGGTACAGCGAATAAAAATTGTCAACTGTTCTTAATTGCAAAAATACTTCAAACAGTGTATTAATGTAAATAATTTGTTAATGCTTTAAGTATAATCAATTTTCATCAACTTGCAACAGTTCATGATAATAGTACATCTACAATATACTAAGCGCCTCTATGAGCCAAATTCGTACTACCGCCGAGGTTCTTGCAAATATTAGATTAATATTTATAATGTAAATTGCCTAAAACTGTCGTTTTTCGAAATAATGGAGATAAAAACGTGGACCAATAAATTTTGTGGCTAAATGTAGAAACAAGTATCTGATGAGATATGTATTTCATAGCAAAGTGTGTTAGCTTTTAGTATTTTAACCTACTTTAGTATACATATTGATTAATGTTGAAAATACAATCTATAACACGCAATTCTATTTTCGATTCCGAGGTAAACGAGTGTCACTGTAGGCGACTAGGTACACACTCTGAAGAAGTGGTATTTATAAAAGCAAACATGAGAATTTTTTCACATTCACAACTAATCAGTAGAAATGACACTCGCGTGCCTATGATATTTTGTGAAAAGTTTATGTGTTATGAAGCAGTAGTTAAATAGATAACTAAATTTTTTAATGACATATATTTACATTTATAGTGTTTTTAGATCTTATATATGATCAGACAAGCGGAGGGTGTTTGAAACCCGCAAAGGCTAAGTAGGTAGGGAACTCCACTAGCCCGGTTACAGCAGCGTCTATATTTCACATTTATATCCTGCTTCAAGTCAATCACCCCTTCTTCATCGCACTTGATAATTTTGTTCGGACCCCTCCCCTATCACCTCGTGGTAACGCCCCTGTGTATGTCCCCTAAGGTTTTGTATAAAAAGGTGTCGAATGTTTTCAATACAGAATTAATTAACCGCATTTAAAATGTAATTTACTCCGTAACTGCCCAATATGGGTGCAAAAGCTACTTCCTAAGGATCGCCATTCCATCTAAGCCATGTTTACTCACACAGTCTGTTATCCCCTGACCTATCCTCCCTTAAACAGACATACCTTGTGGCACATATGATTTACACTTATTTTCTACAGAACAAGAAAAGAACTTCCAAGAAAACTCAGCACGGACACAGTACCTCAAATTTAAACATTTAGCAACATGCACAAATATTTCTAAACGGAATGCACAAATACATACATGATAAACTCACCGAGGTCCCGACTGGAGCGGAGGTAGCAGGTGCCTCGGAGGAAAAGGTCCGGGGGTGCTGAGTGGGTGTATTAGTCGCAGAAGTTTTTTTAAACATTCCCCAACAGTGCTCAATTTTCTCCATTTTTGTTAATTTTCTTAAAATCGTTAAAAGTTAAAATCCAGTTTTTACCAAAATGTTCACTAATTTTCGCCAATATGTGTTTATTTGTCATGATTTTTTCCCACTTTTTGCCAATTTTCGTGAAAGATGACGGGGTGCATGGAAGGGAGTTAGGCCACCTGCCAGGAAGGTGGGGGGTTCGCGCGAGGGGGTCTGACGTTTCAGCAAACGAGGTAAACTCTCTATCTCGTTAGAGCATGTATGGATGATGCCAAGACAATCATATCTTACCCGACAATCGCGACAAAACAATCGCAATAAAACATAAAATAACGTATTTCATCTCATTTCAGCTTCAGATCCATTCGAATTACTGTTACAAATATCTCCGTGTCTAAAAAGTGTATTATTATAAAGTCTAATGAAATGTAGTTAGTCGGAATTCCGCGTTAATCATTTAAAATGTGGTATTAATATTAATCTTGTCCGCCAACTTTACTGGATTAACTTAATTTCTGCTAATAATTCGTCAAAATTTGTAGCCGGACAACATTTCAATACAGTAATTTTCATTGTCCCGCAATTTAAAAAATATCTTATTATAACTTAACAGGTTGATGAAGTGTTATGTTCATCAGAAGATTAGAATTAGCAACTACCAATCTACCCGCACTAATTTGCTACCAGAGATGGCATAGAAATAGAAAATTCAATAGAAATGTCGGGCCCAAGTAACCCAGAATAAGACGGTACGTTATAACGTTAGAAAAAAGAACCGCTTAGAGCGGGGATTCGGGAGCTCGCCGACTAAGGCTTAGGCTTAGTGTATGTCTCATATAAGAACCTTAGCTTAGGCTAAGACTAAGGCTTTGGTTTGCAAATGAGATGGAGTGAAAATGGATATTATTTAAATTTGGAAAGAGAAATAATGTTCACATTTACATATGAAATTCCAGAAATTCCAACATTTTGTTCTTGTTTGTCACGGTCGCTGTTATATTTGGCCGATATTTAGAATAGAATTTAGTCATCATGCATGACGTCAAAGGGTTGAAATGCTTAGTCCACAGTGTATAAAGTATTATAGTTTGCTACATAGCATATAAGTACAGGCAGCTAGCCTGTTCAATTATTGTTAGACATCTACATCACCGCAAGGGGCGCGCGCGATACTCGTCCCAATTTTTACTGGTCAGTACATATCTGACTCTACTTTCCAGTCAAAAAGAAGCCCGGAGTCACGGCGCAAACTGATCTCTAGCGATCTGGTAATTTTTACACACAATGGTCTGCCTAAAATATAACAAAATGCTCGGGCGGATTGCAAGATATACTGACGTGACGGCCGATAAAATAAAAAAAGGGTATAAACATCAATTAATGCATCATTAGCGATAAGATTCGTGCGCCAGAGCCAAATTATATCACGCGTCCAACTCTACTAGTTCGGGTGCACTATAGCTTAGCTGGACTACAATGGTACATTTTTACGGCTTAGATAGGCTCTGTGTGACAAACGGAGCGTCCGGCTGAAGTGTCAATTAAGAAATTTTATTTAGTATTGTGCTTAGTGTGATTTCATTTTGTTCTATAGCATTTTCACACTAATTCTATATTATATGTTTGTTTTAATATATACAATTAACGTTTTAAGCTGTATGCCTCTTTTGGGGCATTATTTATATACGTATAGTAAAACGTGATGTTCGTGGACTAAATAGTCTCTGGCTTAGGTTATAGGGCTCGGCTGAACGCTTCGTGACAAAAGCACAGTCCGGCTCGACACTAGATGACAAATGCATAGCATAGCTAGGCTATTCAAAATTTTAATTGTCGAGCTGGACTGTATGCGTGACATAGTAGCTAGCCCATTTGAACGTGTGATATAATTAGGACCATACGCACGCATCTTATTGTAAATGATGCATAACAACGACGCTGAAAGTGACGATGACTCCGAGCAAACAAAATGTTGAACGGCATAAAATAGTGACCAGAAATGAACTCAGCATCTTCCGGAGTCAACATCCAAGAGATTTGACTGTATTTTACACCATAAATCAGCAAGCCATTAGTTTGCATCTAGCCGTACGCTCGGTTTTGTATCTCGCAGTTTTAATCGCCAAGAGATTGGTTGGTATCTTGGACTATTCATCGTCAAGAGTCACGTTAGAATCTTGACCAAAATATAAAACCCAACAGATACTCTTGTATATGCCACCCCAGGATCAGTTTGCATATAGCAATACGAATAGACAAGATATGGTCTTGAATACCCTGCTGGTATCTTGGACTATTCGCCTTCAAGAGACACGTTAGAATCTTGACCAGAACGCAAATCGCTACAGATATGGATCTAGCACTCGGATTCTCGCTGGAGACTGGGCTTGCATCTAGCTGTAGAAGTCAAGACCCGTAGCAGGATGCAAACCAGACTATCGGGTGCTGCCTTCGGTGATAGGAATTTCTAGCAATAACTCGGTAGTCTGGCAATTATGTACTTGATAATAAAATACGATTTGCTGTAGACCAACAAGTTCAAACGGCTAGCCATTAAACACCTATAACAATTTAGTTGGTAATATATCTACTGCAGAATATGAACAAACGTTAACAAATTTTAGTGAAAATTTCCGTACAAATTTCCATTTAAATATCCGTCGAAATTTTCATGAAATTTTTATGGAAATGCAATGCAATTATAAAATTTGTTTATGTTCCATTCCCGGATGATGATCAACGTTGTTCAAAATCATAATGCTGCGCTGAACAATTTAAAGACGTTAACATACGGAGTTAATTGTCGAAGCTTGCCTTGGTGAAGCTAACGACAACATATGATATTACCGCTTCGCTGTACAGAGTTATTTGTCTGAAGCTTTGAAGCTAACGCCACCATGCGATGTTGGCTGAGAGCTGTGCGTTCGCTACTCGGGGATACCCACGGGTACCAGCTACCCGGGAACTTAAGTTTTGAACCCGTCCGGCCCGGCTGTATGCATTTGGTAGATGGTATCCATGGGTACCCATACAACTCCGCTTGGGCTGTTTTCAAGCAGTTATGTTGTGTAATGGTTGAAAATGTAGGGCCGGTGTTAAATTAAGTTTGGTAATATATATACTTGTAGACATGAATCCATAAATATGAAATGAATATATACAATATACAATTATGTAGATAATTTACGACGTTTTGTCGATGTTCGATGACTTTCACCTACGACGGCTTTTTATGTTTCGAACAAACTTTTTGATCCTAGTGACATATATTGATGCAATTATTACACCAGATAATGTCGATTTTGATAAAAATTGTGCTAAATTTTACACATAAAATGACACTTCAATTGAAAGGTAACTTAGTTCACTGTGTTGTAAAAATGTAGCAAAAAATTGGGCAAATCTGACCTTCGACTGACCATCTTCCGCAACTTAGAACTTTCGACAATTTTACATAAAGGTCAAAACGTTGAATATTGAAAGATTTATGTTTTGTCACACAGAAAATTTTCGGTATACTTGTAAATTGCAGCCGGTTTAGAGACTTCACGTCACAAATTAGTTGCTAATAGTGAAACAAAAGATTTTGTGGAGTGTATTTTACTGTATTAGGACTAAATATACAAAAAATTTGCACCCTCGTTAAGTATTGTTTGTGATACTACAAAATATCCGTCATTAAATGACGTGAAATGCCAATGACAGGGTTCCAGCGGGGCCTTTCAACTAGAAATCGCAAATTCGTAGTCAGCTATGAATCCAGGAAGAGAGGACCCATATAGTGTCACAGGTAAACAAAATTTTAGTGCATTCCAAAACGGCCTACCACATCCACGCAGATATCTTAAAATCTAATTATAATAGTCACTACCCCGCCAGTATTACACACATGTTTATATTGATCTCTACGTTAATTGTCTTTACCAATTCCATTGTCAGCACTACATTTTCGTTATTAACCACCAAAAAATCTAGGGGTCGTAATTTGACCGATGCAAGATTCGTCTCTGGACGGACAGGGTGGTCGCCGATACGGGTCTAACACCTCTCGCGCTATTCCCGCGCCATACAACTCATTGCTATAAAATTCACTCCTGTAGTTTTAAAGCTATTTACTTTCTTTTGGTATATAATAGAAATATTTTTTGAGCAACGTAAAAGGACAAACTGATTTAATACTTCGCTGCGCCATATACTTTCTTGCTGAGGGCTACAAAACATGCGTTATAAATCCAGAGAACCGTTTTAAATTGCATATCGTCTTATTTGAAACGCATGGAGGAGATATGGTATCTCAAATTATGCTTTTCTCGATATACTACGCTTAATGGTAAGTCTTGATCATGTAGTAAGTGATATGCTTAATCAAAAATGCCGATATAGTCCTTCTAGACAGGGGTTTCACGTAAATCCTACAACTAGTGAAACACTTGATATTGTAGCGTTGAAAATTAAAGCCATATTTTGTACTCTACAATTACAAGACCTCATGATGCAGTATTCGCAATAAGTCATGCCTAATTTTTTATGTGAATTTTTTTAAATAACATCATTGTTCGCTGCAGATCACGTCAACATTATAGAACGCTCCTTGCTAGGAGAGATCGAATTCATTCTAAATGACATAGTGGGTTCCTTCATCTGGAGTTTGCTGACATGAGGTAGTGATTCCCTTGGTTTGGGCTCTGTTTGCAAAAAGATTGATACTATTACTGGGCACGGTTAAAAAGTTGTAGCAGTTCCATTTAGTGGGCATTGTCTTGCAAACTTTACGTTTTAAGGTGTTACAGAATCAATACACTTTTGAAAGACGAAGAGCCGAGAAACAATTAACGCTTGCTATTACCCCGAGTAAACCCAACGGTTATTAGCAACAACATTCGTTGCTAACATGAGTTGGTGTATTAACCGGAATTATTTTCAGCACGAATTTTTCTCAATTTCTAACATTACTTTTGTTCGGTTTGACAAATAAGTGTCACAAGTGTCAACAATTTTTGGCTATATGCACGCGATGTTTACACTGAATTATACATTCAAACAAAAGCCACGCTTGATACATTGTTGCCAAAATTAAAGGAAATAAATGATATAGTGAAATAATTTATACTTATTTGATAGATTAAATTAATGCGATGGGTGGCCCATGTCAAGTTTAGGCGTCGAAATATTATTCATGCCATGCCGTTCTCGATATACTAAGCCTAAGCCTTAGTCTTAGCCTAAGCTAAGGTCCCTATATGAGCCATGTACTAAGCCTAAGTAGGGGGCTGCCGCCCCGAACCCCCGCTCTAAGCTGTTCTTTTTTCTAACGTTATAACGTCCTGTCCCTAATGTTGACTTGGGCCCGATGTGTGATAAATATGACCAAATACAAAACCCTATATGTTCAATGGATGAACGGATGCTCTACGTGAACGGCGCAACTATAGCAAAGAAAGAGCTACCATCCACAAGCTTGGACATAGATTACTCAGAAATATCTGATAAAATTATTATCTAGAATATTCTTACTAAACTGTAAATATTAATAAGTATGCTATCGATATAGGATCCCATAAGCTGTACATTTAATGTTTCTTAAACGTCTGTAGAAATAACACTATTTCAACCTACATCGTAACACCAAGTCCAAATAATTCATTGTACATGTCCATAGATGAGTAGTTCGGAATCATCTACAAAAAACAAAAGAAATAAATTAATAAACCTAACCCCGATCGATGTAAGTAGTCGACACACAAGCTGGGTTGAAGAATCAGTCACATAACTTGTGCAATTTAGAGTGGTACTATTCCGTATCTGTACGAGAATCACTACAAATGTAAAAAATAGCCTCCCCCAAAATGTTTGCTGAAACAATCGCTTACCAGACGCATTAAAGTCATATCGTAAACCTTACTATCGAAGCTACTTCATAATGCTTAGCACCACAGTGTAACAGAATTCTATGACATTAAAATCTATTACAATAAAATGTTGTTGTAATTATACTTTACACTATGTAGCCTATGTAGCCTGTAGCTTATATTTGGGTTATCTATAAATCTTATATTGTTAACTGGAGATAGGCAGAGCCTTCCTAAAATTAAGAAGTTCAGAAAATTACAATGATTGTCGCAAAGTATCTCCGCATAACACTGGTCCTGATCTACTGTAATGCATGTCCATGCGAAAGCTATTGCTGTATCTTTGGCAATCAGCATAACATTTTATTTTCGTACCTGATTTAGCTGAACTTTTGCTCTTTTCGGTTGTGACGACTTTCAAAATATAGCTGAACAGCTACAAATAAGCAACATATGCGACAACAAAGTTTTAAATAGCCCTGTTTTATATCTTCTAGTCTGTGATGCCGGAGCCCAGCAACCCAACTGACTCAGTGTCGTAGGTAGTTTACTAACCTAGTGAGTCATGCAATTACAACGAGTAAGTCTGCTGTTATTCCATGTCTGACACCGATGCTATACAATGTGAGCGAACCAAAGTGGACACTGGGATCGCAAAAGATGTCAGTGTACATTAGCCGTTTAAGTCATATTAACTGTTGTCGAATATGCAGTATTCAACATACTAGCTTTGCTAGTGTACAGTTATACTGTAAAAGATACAGTTCTATCACAAAAACGAAATATTTGCTAATAGCTATTTTGGGCTTTAGATACACACATATTAAATTTGCATGTATTAGAATGTTAATAATGTAAACTGTTAAATAAATATTTCGGTACCATGCCATTAGTAATGACTAGTCTTGGTGCATTGGCACTTGACGGGAATAAACCCATCGGATGACCGGAATACATGACCAATGTTTGAGTGTCGTCCATAGTTGAAAGATATTTCATCGTTAACCAAAACTAAAAATTTAATCCACAGAATAGTAATCCGAAATAGTAGCGGTACTATCATGAACAGCGATTATACTTGCAGTCCCTCACTGCATGGATACATATTTGGCACATTCAGTTTTAAGTTACCTTTCTGTCGTAACACGTAAAATATTGTATGTTAAAACTTTCCTTTGAACACTACATTGATATATTTCTATTCCGCGTTAGTCAGTTTATAAATTTTTAAATATAACCGTGTGAAGAACCATGATTTAGATAGAAATTATACGCCCCAACTTCAGTCCGTTGACAACAGTTTTACTTCTTCTCAATTAATTTGCAGTTAGCAACCACTGACAACGAAACAGTGCTATACCAAAATTTGTTTGATAACTGCCACCCCTTCAACTAAGTCACCAAATTCTAAAGTTGTAATGTAAATGATTGTAAATATTAACGGTACAGTTGGATACAATATGTGCATTGCCAAGTTGTATCGCAAACAAAATGCTGAGTGAAATCGGGTTTTAGGTTTATTCAATAATTCAAGTTGGATTATGCGCTTAAAAATATTTATAGCAAATTAATCAGCAAGAATAGTATCCCATATATCCTTTAGAAATATAAGCCAGTGTGCATTTTTTGTTTACGCGGCGTCTGTGTGATAAATGACAGAAGCATGCCAAGGTTTAGTCTACCAATAATCTATACCATAACATGCATTGGTACATCTTATTGTATAATTGCCTCCATCATATACCAAAACAACTGATATAGTCACCTATTTATTATATCTAAATCTCCTAAATGTATATTATTGATGGTGCTAATAACACCATACACAATTACGAGCAGTGCAAATCACAATGGTGTAGCTGACACCATATAAGTTTTCAAATCTCTTTTGGCGCAGTCTGCACCATATCATCGCCTATACTACAGTACTGCCTATACCATAACAAGATTCATCAGCAACGCTATGGTGTGGATGACACCGTATAATTCAAAGTGATTGCGACACCCGAGATTGGACAGAACTTCCATATGCTGGGTTCTCTATAACGGAAACGCCACATTATATATAAATGTACTTTCAGCCTATGCGGATTTAAGCCATTTTTTCCTAAACGTTGTTAACCGACAACGAAAAACATTGGGACGCGCTGCGTTAAGTTGGTTTGCCGTTTCGGCTGTAATATCTGTGGTAAGAGAGCTTCGTTGCTGCCGTGATATTATATATTCCGACCATTCCTACCTGACTATGTCTGCATCATGTATTCCACTAATAGATTAATTAGAATTCTGCAGTAAAACACAGCCTCGTGAGTACATGTAAAGATATCCTCTGGTCGGCTTTTCAGAATTGCAACAAACACTTTCCTGATATATGTAGCAGTTATATCGCTAATTGAGCATTAACCGAAGAGTATTAGTAATTTTGCTGTCTCATACGAAATTATTATTGCAAACTACCGTTGGCTGTAAATACAAAAAAATTCGGAAAAAGTTTACGATATGTGTACCAAAGTGGCAATCCTACAGAAGGGAAAGACGAATAAAATTATAACAAAAATATGCGTCTCTAGGTAAACGTTATTTGCTATAGACTATCTAGGACAGCGTATACCAAATCAAATACTATAACTATGCCGTTTTTTTAATTTATAATTTAAGTTTGTTTGCTATACATATTCCTTCCTTCACAATAAATTTGGTCTTATAGTACTGGTTCATACCACAAATGTTCTGAATTAGACAGTCACTTCAGTTCAATAAATGTTAAAAAACCAGTGTGCATCCGATATAAAGCACATGTGAGGAAATGAAAATTTAACACGGAAACCGAATTATTTTGCAATTAATTCCGCGACTGAATATCGAATTGTGGTACCAATCTCGTTTTATCACAGGCATCACTCTGTGACGTTATTTTCACGCTTTGTCAGTCTGTGAATTGAGCACTTTATCAGTATTGCACAATTATATTGCAGTTTAGCTTGCTATATTTTGCGGGTCCGACCGCTGAGTTCAAATACGCAACAGAAATGGTATATGACAAATGTTTCGATAGCCTGCCTGCTACCGCAACCAACGTATATATGCTACTGGTGTGATATGTTACTGTAAGTTCCATTTTGTAATATAAATCACCATGTATCTCGTTGACCACGTTTCGATGTGTAAGTGTGCGACGTGTAGTTGCTACACCACAATATTATTTGTTTCGCACAAAATTGCTTTTGTTAGGTAAACTTTTTTCTTATTTTATAAACAATTGCTGTGCATATTTTCGTCCTAAAACAAACTAAACAGCAAAGCTAATTAAGTCTTTCAAACGGGTAAACATTTTTACTTTGACGAATGAACATCACACTCACATCTCGCAGTAAGTTGTGAATTCAGTTCCGCGTCGGTTCTGCATTCCACAATGTAACGTTTACATTTACGTTGGGTTTAATCTAGGTATTAATTGTTCCTCTGTTGCTGCGCAATTTTTGTGTAAATTAAAAACCGCCGCAGCCATCTTTATGATGTTTTTAGTGGTTACATAAACTAGAAACGCGCATGGGCTAGTATATAAAGGTTGATACAAACGTGCAATGGTTTTGTAACGGTTTTACATGTTCTAGCCGCGAAATTCGGTCAGCTAGCTTTCCGTACGTAGACAAAGTTCACAAATCCACAGAGTGCGTGTTTAACTCACGCCGGACCTGATTTTTTTACATTTGGAGTCTTATTTTGTTCCAAGCAAATAAACTCAGCTACTGACATATAAAATCATTATAGGACTAACATGGCACTAAGAAAAGCTGATTGAAATCCTTGCTATATCGTTTATTTTATTGACGTAAATTAATAAATGATGAATTTGTGTGCCAGTCGAAATAATGCAGGTTCACAAATATTTAACGAGCAGAAGTATAAAATCATGGATGGCAATATTACCGGCTTCTTGTTGGACATGACTCCAAAAATGTAGACATCCAACTGTCTGAGTGTTTGCGTCGGTGATTACGTATTGTGTACCGATTTGGACCTTAAGCATTTAACTGGCGGGAAAAGCGACCTACACTTCACACATTTGTTTTCTAATATGAGAGATTATACTAACGTTTTAATACGTTGTCTTGTAATAAAGCAAATTCCGCGGTATGGCACCCCATTGTTATGATTTAAAGGTTAATATCTACCGTCAGCTCGAACATTAATGTACATAAAAACGCCTGCATAGTATCATGATGCTACTCAATATTTCAGTAATTGTTATGAAATAATATTTCAGTAATAGCTGTGAAATAATATTTCAGTGATTATTTTTCATTACCTCATATTTTGCTGCAACAACAGAGTATTGTCAAATATTTTAACGAACTGCGTCCTAGTATAGTATCGTTGATATGCTACACATATACAGATCCTGGACGTGTATATGTACATGCCGGGTTACAAAGTTGATCTAACGGTCTAGACAGTTTAGATATACACGCAGTCGGTTGATATTGTTACAACTGTCGGACCGTTTAGCGGAAAGCGAATTTGACCAATAACAAAACATGCCATCACTACCTGAGCCCAATTTGAAAATACTTGACCATTGCCGCCGTAGGTTACCAGTTCTTGTGGAAATTGTGCAACTCGAGGATCAAGGTTATTCATGATCATCAACATGATAGCTGCACAATGACGATCCTTCGCTGGGTAATCATCAATTGAGTACACCCTGTGAACATGATGACGGTACTAGTTATGTATGGTTAGTATATAAACACCAGACTTACAGTACAAACCAAGCTGTGGGACGTCCCGTTTTACAGCTTAGTGTAGTAGATCAGGCCTACACCTTCCCTACAAATCTTAGACATAGTATCGCTAAGAGTGCATTGCGCAATTTTTACAGAACAATAACACTCAGTTACACTTATTTGTTATGCCTGATCTGATGACGTGGTCGATTTTCGGCTAAGGACTTCTTTTCTTTGCAAGGTTCTCTGAGGCTTTCGCCACCACACCAAGGTACAATATTGATCTGGCTCATACTATTGATGTGCTCTTATTGGCTACCCTCCCTCCCCAACGAAGGAACCTTAGGGTAGTAGAGAATAACCTCCAAGAACCTCGGTGAGTACCTAACAGGAATCCTTGAGCGGTTCGCAGAAAAACGACCACATCGTCGGATAGGAAATAATAGTTAGATGCATTATATGTATTTTAGGTTACGGTGACCATGAGGGCATGATTTGATGGTTTGTTTCACCTAATGCTATTTTCTTATCAGTGTTTTATTTTGAACAAAGTATTAAATGAAGTGCATTTTATTTTAATTTCCAAAAAAACAGCGCAGGTTGTTCTAATCAATTACACAAGATATTATTTAACCTGTCCAGAAGCAAAGTTTTCTGAATTCTAGGTGTGTTATGTTACTATGTTATGTTATTATGTTAAGTTGTACGTTAATTGCATTTTTATATTCACAGCTGTGAAGTTCACAAGTTACCAACATTCTGTAATTAAAGACTACATTAATCTGTGAGCTTAATTCATTTAGTACAACTACCTACTTTGCATTGATACCGCGTACAGAATTTAGTTCAGTTATGGCAGAAAGACCACAATAGCAATTTTTTGCTAGCAGTTGGTTGGATATCTATGTTCTGCCATATTTGGTGCGATATAGCATTGATATATAGGCCATGCATCATACTATCTGAAGTTTCTTAAACTTTGTAGTCTTTATTCTGTAATTACTTCACAGCATTGAATTGTACAGCGAATTAAACTAAAACGATTCTGTCGCAGTTCTGTTTAGCAACGTCAGGCATCATCCGAGGTCAAACATTTCATTAATGACTAGTTCAGCAGATTAATTATAACTATATTCATGTTAACGCGGTAAAAGGCTGAATGTTAAGACTGATAAATACCACAGTTCAGTAACTGTTAAAACAGATCACTACACACTTTTTACAACTATATTCGCCGCTATAATAGTTACAACAAAACCAAATATTGCAGCAGAAACTACTGCTGAATTTCTAACAATAGGCAACGCAATTATTACAGAAGCTAAATAATTGTTGCACCTATTGTACTAAATTTGTAACAATGATAAAAACTATATATATTCTAAAACATTTTGCTGTAATAATTATGACAATACAAGTTCCAGTGTGCAGTGAGTACACACGTTTATCTGTAAACTTTATATTACCTCTGATTTTAGATCAGCAGGCGAAAATCTGAAACCAAGATATTTTCATGGTTGAGACAAAAATATCTGTTAGATACGTACGTTTTTTCACTCGCACATTACGTGTCGTTCACGTTATAATGCCCCTGTTTGGAACGTTTGTCCGCATGTAGTCGCGACCCTACCCTATAGACATTTAGAGTCACAGCCATGCTGTAAATCAATTCCTGAAGGTGTAAAATACACCCCTATCTACTACATTTTTGACTTCGGTGGTGAACACACTCTTAGCTAGCAATTTCGTGCAAATTAACAGTATTTCGTGCACCGTCTTTAGCTAACGTGGAATATTATACAGTTGTACTGATTAGTTTTTTATATATACATCTGTATCTAAACAATATGCATGTAAACAAGATTATACGGCAGACCGTTGAATAAAACCATAAACAAGAGACGATGTGCTTGACTCCGTCGAAGAGTTGCAACACCACTAGGTAACCACCCTTGAAAAAAATACACGCCGGCGGAGGGAGCGGGTGGCGGTCGTCAACGTTTTGTCGCCACCTCGCCATTCCCCCACCCCTGATGGCCTCTACCCCCGACACGACGTCCTCCACCCGCCGACCACGACTCCCACCCTCAGAATGTATGCGATATTTGTCGTTGATTGCCCACAATTTAGTTTAGCTGAGCAAAATTTGTATTAAAGATCAAACATTAGGAAAGCACTTTGTTAACTCCATATATATTCACATTTGATGATGACATGCCACAATTTTGTAAAGAGCATCATGATCAAGCTAAATTAAACTATTAAAATAAACTTAATATTTACTGTTTTATTGTGTTATGAATTTGGCATTTAGTTACAGCCGGTGTTGCAACTGTAAACATTACAAATTATCGTTCTTTGAACAACTACTGCTCCAAAATCTCTTCTATAACTCGCGCAGTTCTGCTAATATATAAAATAACAAGCTACCCTGTCGGAAACACATACTATGTGTCAAGAACTTTCGTTTGAAAACAAAAAAGTTTTCTTCTTAAAAGAAGAATGTCACAGCAGTCATATTGCTATTAATAATAGAATTTATGCGCCTGGACTACATATAGTTATTTAAATATAACCTTTACGACGGTTCAGCATAATATATGGTTTTTGAAACATGTCAAATTATTTGACTTCAGCGTTTGCTAATATGCTGTCTATGAAATAGCAAGCATGAATTTAGACCTGGTAAAGTTGATAATATAATTTTCGATGTCATCAATTCTCGGAATTCCTAAATGTTTTCATCTCAATTGTAGTCAACAAATCCGAGACGTTTGCTGCATGCCATTTTTGCCTGGCATGCAGACTCCAGCGGTCGGATCTGAAAGGGCTTTGACTATAACAGATACGTGCAGTGCAGTGCAACCAAAGCTGTAATGCACACTCTGACAAAAGGTGAAATCAATGTCACAGCCTGACGGCTGTGACAAAAACAGTTGCAACCATTTAAATGTTATAACTTTAATTTGCATCTAGAATAATTTTACAGCTGTGAAAATTACTTTAATTAGGCAAATAAAACACTGAACACTGTTGAACTGTCGTGCGAAATAAGACTTTCAGACAATATAGCTTGTTATACATAACTACAGCACCATGACGTATTCAATGAAGACTATGTATATATAACTATCCTAAACAGTTTATATCAGCGTACTTGATCTCAAATTGAGGAACAAAGCGATACATATAGATGTGACCATACTCCGATATTTCCGCAGCAAACTCCTTCGAGAGAACACCATGAAATTGTTTTGGAAAGTATCGCAGTGCGTTCGCTACAGCGAGCTAAAACAGTGTGTTATCATGCCTTTTGTGTTTTATATCAAAGCCGTCTGGGTGAATATTAATTTCGAAAATAAAATTTAGTTCATTTTCCCAGAACTGCAACAAAGATACAACTATTCTTTTGGTTAATACAAATGTTCCTCGAAATCACAGTCATAATTGTATATCAGAAGTGTTGAGCAATCGGAACGTAACGTTGTTTGACAGAAAATTATTATCGGAACATGACGTGTTTGCATTCTTATATCCACGAGTTGTGGTTATACATATACTCGCGGCATTTTATTCCCAGACAATTACAAGCCTTTGGGTCGTATGACAAGGCATATTTATATTATTTCTTACGTGAACACAGTTAGAATGTGCTTTCAAGCAATTAACCTTTACGTGCAGTCAATACAGTGGATCTAATTGCTCAATTGACAAAACTAGAATTGTTGACCTCGTTATACGTGAAAGTGTATAAGCATTTATACGCGACTCAGGAGTTTTTTGCTACCAAAATTATTCTCATACCGACGAGGTATCTCTGCGCATGGATATATCGTGCTTAGCTAGGTGTCTATCGTCATAATTTTGACCATATCCTTGACGATGGTTTAAGTTTCATTCAGCCTAACCTATATCGTTTTCATGCCTATTTGACTCAACTGCATGGTCCTAGTTGATAGTTTATCAAATCTTGACGCGGTATAAATGGACTTGACAAGTGCTTTGACCGACGGTTTTCGTATGAAAGCATCAGTTACCATATTTCCAGCTGGAACAACTAACGTACTCCCCTTAATAATCTTGTCAACTATATTCGTACGCGATCTGTGCAACACTTATATTAAATTTGGGTTTGGTCAAGCGATTGTGGCTATTCTGTAATTTAGCTCGATCCCCATGATTAATTAACGATATAATTACTCTTCTATAATTTTTCTTGGTAAGGTTGAATTTTCAGCATCGTATTTAAGTAACCAAATGTAACCCACAAAATCTTAAGATTAACTATTGGCTATTAACCACCGTGGTAACCGAATATATCCGTGCACTGTGCTTTCGGTGTACAATAACTTAAAATCTAACAAGTCCAATTTGCAGATTACCATAGTTCAGCAGGGTATATAATCAATAAAATTTCTCAAGACCTTCACTTCACCGAATGACTCGACGCAAACGAAATGCACTGGATGACTATGCACGGACTTGCCTTCGAACTTATAATGCTCATAGATTACACTTGTGTGTACAATTCAAATTCCCACTTAACTATATAAATTTTCTGTTTATTGACTACGGCTAACGACTAGCTGCTCTTATGTACAATGCTTTGCACATTATTGTATGCTAGTGATTCTGCAGAGACAATCGGTGCACCTGTCTATATCGAATACTGTTTGAACAAGCTTTAAACCGGAGTGCTCGAAACAACCTACTTTGGCGTATCTTAGATGCATGTATTTTGTGGGCTTGTTATACTGCGTTCCACGTATTTCAGTGAGCTTTCGTCGAAAGCATATATTGGTGGAACATGGTCTAGTGGCCGCCCTCCCTTAAATACGCCTGTGAAAAAACGTTTTATATTGACACTCTCGGCTCCAAAATTTTATACTTACTTTTATTTTTTTTCTGTCCTCCGGAAAATGGCGTTTGGGAGCATGTAAAATTTTTTCGTCACGGGGACGCAGCTCCGGCAATGGATTTAGCGGCATACCTTGTGACAATATTGATAGAATGTTGGAAGCCATCTTTTATATAGCCTGTATGCAACTGCAAATGTAGTAAACCATGATATACAGTCAACATGTAGCATTGTAGATCGAACACGATCATAGTAATAGATCATAAAAGTTACCGTACGCAGTTCCACATGTACAGCACCAAAGATGCTGTTGCTAAAAACAATATTTGCCAAGTCAACCTATAGATTATGTTATAAAGCTGCTGATTTAAAACAATGTGCACATTTTGATGGCATCATCACATAATTTGCTGATATTCCGAATGTTGTGAAACCATGCTGTATTTCAATTAATATATATTTGTCTTTTTATAGCGCCAAAACTGAAAACTATTGTTTCAACAATGCAATGCAACATGCGCATTGAAATATCGATCGAAAACAATTTATACCGAAGTCGTATATTAACCGGTAGGTACGTCTAAATTTCTCTGACATGCAAATTTCAAAATCATGATTAATGCAGTAACAATAACTGTTTCATTTTCTCCGATAAATATTATACTTATTATATCCCCCGAAGTACGCCGTTTGTTATCTTTTGTAATAGACCGATAGTTGTTTTCATCCAGAAATTTTTAATGTTCGCCGAACTTGTTATAGTAACATATTAAAACTGTTGAAAACGAGTTTAGTTTGAAAAATGCTACTTAACCTATTGATACGCTGCTAAATTTGTGTATCGTTCAATGTATGACAAATTCACTGTCGGCGCCAGGGACCGAACCCGGCGCGTACAGATGAAAGATGTGCCCAATGACCACTGATCTATCTAGGAACCTGTTGCTCGATTACTTAAGGCACATCGCAACGCGAACGAGTATCAACGCACGTGCAAACATACAGCATGCGACATAGTTAACACCACGCTTCGCAACGTACGCTAGGCATATTTGGACGCAGTGTATTATGAAAAGTTAAAATATAAATTCCACTTATATATGACTCCTCATGATGCTGACCTCTGCCTAACAGAGCTTCAAACACAACTTATTATCTTTAACGAATACATATCAATCATAGATGGCGAAGCAGGGGCTCAGGTGCTATCCCCTCTGAGGCCTCGGACCGCCGCAGTCCGAGGCCTTGGTCTACCACTTTTGGGTACCACCCTACCCTCCCGGTGTGCGGCACCCCCCCCCCCCACAGAGCCAACGGCCAACAGTATATTTTAACAAAAATTGGCAAAAAAATTGGTTAAATATTGTGGGAAGTGGCAACGTTCCCCAATGGCCTATAGATCCCTGAGATGACCTCGCAGCGCCAGCATGCATAAATAAAAAGTGCATAAAAAGTATAGTTATGTGACTTGCAAGTCAGCATTCTATTAAACCCTGCTTAATAACCCAGAGGACTCCGCCTCCTGATTGCTGGAGGGTTCTCTTGCATGCACCATGTGTGTAGAAAATCCGTCGGCTTAGGAGGAATGGCAGATAAACTTCTTCCAGTGGCTTCTAGCTTGGAGGATCTCCCCCTGAGATGACAAAGTCCGATGGCTTCGTTGGAACGCTAGATGGTAGAAGGGTGAGGGCCTTAGTGGGGGAGCAGGTAGGCCAGATGGTATGCGTAAATTTTTGACATTTTTATGAACTCCAATTTTTCCTAAGTTTGCTAAAATTTTTCCAAATTTTTGTAAATTTGCAATAAATTTTTACTAATTTTCTATATGTATTTTTGCCGACTATACCTTTATTTTTGCCAGTTTTATCGGTATGCTTGTCTATTTTTACTAAAATCTTCCGCACGGATTCTGGCAGGGGGAATAGATTTGCGTTGGACTGGGTCGAACCTTAACAGGTGTAACCACAGTACGTTCCTACGAACACCTACGGCAAAGACGCCATGTTTATGTGCTGGGGCAGCTCAACTCTTTGGGTGGGCGACAACTCGGATCTCCAGTTTTGAGGAGGGTAGGAACAATCGATGACAACTGCTCATCAGACACTTTTGAAAGTATAAGAATGCAAAATACTGCTCCACAAAAGTGTTTGCATTCTTAGCAAGGTAACTCGCAGACAGAAATGAGGGGTAAAGCCGAAAATTCGTGCATCATCTAACACTAGTTTACATTAGAGTGCTGGGAAGTGACATAGTCTTTCCTTATACATTCTAGATTATATTGAGTGTAGGCAGGAAACATAAAAGAACAGAGAACACAACCAGCTTGAAAATATTTGTAACTTGCTGACTTCTAAGACAGGGCACTGAAGGACTTCTTAAATAATGAATTTAATCTTTTTATTTTTCCTAAATCGCCTTGTAGTAATTTTTTTCAAAAATCTAAAATCAATACTCTATTCTGCAACATTACTGTAGTATTTAAATTGTTGGTACCTCTCAAAATTATGATACACACCTTTCCAAATCCATATCTAAAATGTGACAATAACCAAGGCATGGATCATCTGTATACTTATGCTTAGGCATTCGTTGCGAGACTGTGGACTTACGTCGCGATTTCCAAGCAGTATCGGTACAGCGACCAGGCCGCAACTAGTTATTGTAAGGATAAAATGCCCTCACAATATAGTAAGACGCGAAATGTGTTTCGAATTGCCGTTTTTGATCAATTGTTGACATAACCCTAGTTTCTAACCCTGGGATCCTTTTGAAAAATCGTTGTCTCCTCTGGTTTATTGATGTAAAAACTCAGTATTAAAATTAGCTTCAACATTTGGTGGTATATTTTATGAAACTTATACGAGTTAATTCGGAAAAATCCGCAAACTTCAACTTAAATTTTGGGAGTAAAATATAATGCTGAAATTGAGCTGCATTTGGACGTCCGTGCTGTTATTAAAAACCGTGCCAGTGTCGAAGTATTTTTTCCAACAAAATTTTATAACCGCTTAGACATCAAGTAATACTAGAAGTTACCTAATTAGTCATAGTAAACACATGTAGTGCTTTCCTATGTTGCACTGGCACGTGCTGTTAATGTTTATGTTGCAACTATCAAGACCAAACTAATAAAAATTTTGTAGAATCGCTTGACACTCCAACATTCTCGTACACCTTGTCTTTGAGCATAGTAGTTAAAATTATTTTCTTTATGGTGTTGCACACTTAAGCGATTCAAAGTATTTACCATTGTGCTTCTCTGGCCCGTCTCAGATCTTGTCGTCAGATTAAAAGCACAAAACTTTGAAGGTTTAAACTTTAAATAAATTAATAAAATGTAGCAAATTTTGCACTTTACTGCAAACAAAACAACGCATTACAAAGATTAATAGCAACAATGATAGTTTCAGTTCGTTTATAGATTGCTATCTACAAATTTTCTCCGTCTTCCCAACACAAGTGTTTGGATTGGGTCGGTTGTTTTTGTAACACCAAATGAGAAATTATTATGATATGGCTGCAGTTGTAGTAGTACTACTACAGTCTCCGATGCGTTAAGCTAGATAGTTAAACTTTTAAAATTCTATAGCTCGGTAGTAGATTCGTGTGATCGCCTTTCATTTCACTGCGAATGGGAACCATCGTAATGTGAGAATTAAAAATTGTAAGCACCTCGACTGGCAAAACCTCACCTACCATCTAAACTTCTTGAAAACCTCAAATTTGCTAATACATATATTTCCTAAAAATTCAGTTCCTCAAACACATGATAATCAGGACGTGAACAACCATACTTATCTAGTTGAAGAAGCACATGAAATTTGGCCTTTAAGATCAGTTTTTCGCTCATGCTTGACCACATAATGGAATGCAGAATCATGAACTTGGCCAAATCTACTAGTCATTTCCATAAATACGATAGTGAATGACAAATTATTTTAAATAAAAATTAACAAGTTCAACACTTTGTTGCCGTAAAATAGCTACATGTAATGGTTTTTTCGCGGAGCATTGGTCATTACACAGAGCTAGAACCCGAAATCTTAAAACTGCGTCATTTCCCGTCCAGATAATAATTATAAGCACTCGCTGAAATCAATCCAACCAGCCCTTGTAGAATTATGTATGCCATCAAGTTCATCAAACTAAAAGCAATACAGCCCAACGATACGACAACTAGTTGGGATACCTTGGTCACTTCCGAGTATTTGTGAGTTAATATGTCTTGTAGTTGCCATAGCGTTTATCAGGCGTCCAGTACAGTAAATGGACGCTTTGTTAAACAAGTAAATAATTCCAGACGTTGTCGAATTATATGATTACCGCTGTCCAAATGTTGAAAAAGAAAGGGCGAATCATAAAGTTAAATCATAGTCTATTTCTATATCCACCTAAACCTAATTTTTAGTTCACTACAGGTCCGATCCATTTTCCATTTAAATTTTAGTGAAAATTTTTTTTGAAATGGCAATGTTGATGTTAGTTGTTGTATAATTTTGACGGTAATTTTCTCTATTTACTGACTCTAACGATGAGCAGAGTACGCCGTAGCTCAGGGCCCTACTTAATAATAAATACATATGGCTAGTATAAACGACACGAGAATGTAGATTAGATGAAGAGATCATAGAAATTATTTCCAAGCAAACCGTTTTTCATTCCTTCTGGGCTATATTTGCCCAGATGCGAGCAGTACATATTAGTAATCAGTAAAATCATCGATTACTGATTAATTGGTAGGATGTTTATGTAACGGTACGCAGCTGCATGGCTCAACTTTCTAACACCATCCCCATGCGACCCCTGCTATCATAACCTCAAAGGTGGACCATAAATTTTACAATTTTGACACATTTCTTTGTCAGACACAAGAAGCTATGGAGCTTAGGAAGGCGAAGGTCCGCTTCACGATGCGTGTTCAGACCCCGTCCGATTGGTTGCGCACGTGTCTAGTATCTTGGTATGATTGCTAAGGTCCCCCAGGGAGGTTGACATGACCTGTCAGACCGATATTCCCTATCCTACGCTCGCTTGGAAGTTGTTTAGTTCTTTATTATTGAAATAAGTTCGAACGTGTGTTTGTCGCTACTTTCCGACATCGTTCCAGGGGACGGGGAGAAGGGAGGATGGCAAAAGTGTTGGTGGTCCCATGACAATTACCAGGAGACAGTCATTCCCGGGTCTTCCAATTTCGGCATACACTCTATGTGCGATGGCTTCGGGAAAAACGCCTTGGTGTGCTTCGGAACACGCCAGGTATAGCGTGCGGCGCTACCGTTATTCATTCACTGTATAGTGAGGGTTCTCCTACACTGTATGAACAGCAAAGTGTATGCTGTTCAGAAGTGGATGAGTAGAAATCGGGGATGCCGTTCAAAACATGGGCATTACATAGGTTAACTGAGACACTAAATTGTTAAGCTAATATGCATGAATTATGATATTCCAATATAATATAGAGCAATGCATGGTCATGTCCCTAAGATTGAATATGCTACAAATTGGTACAAGAATACAAGCACGGAATCAAATAGATATTGCTCACTATAAAGTTATAAACATGTCGAAGTGTTCTTTGTTTCTATGAACCTCACATAATGTCCCTATACCGGTTTCCCTATGGTCCCGTCGTCGGGACAAATCGTGGGCTGACCTACGTTAACACCTATTTAGATAGCTGACCGATTATGTATGACATATAGCCCTTTTTAAACCTTGTCACGGGTTGTTGCTAGATAATATTTTGGTCAGAGTGGAGCACTCCCATTTTGACATACTCTCTGCATAAATGTGAAACATATAATATGACCTGGAGATCAGTAGTCTCCGACATCCGTATTTATTCAATTGTTTGAATTGTACAGAGACAGCAGCAATGCTGGGCCAGAAACAGGAACGGTAATACCAAAAGCGTTGTTATTTTACGCAGTGGAACGACCTTGTTTGAATGGGGGCATCCATAGGCATAGTATGGACCCTGTCTCTGCACTCGGGATGCTGTTTTATTCTCTATATTACACCCTTTTCACCTCCAACCTATGTTTGTTTGCACGTTCTTGACTCTCGTATTCCGTAGGTCTACGCTGTGGACATTGGTCGCTCACTCGCATGCATTCTCCCATCGCACAGGCGATACCAGCGAATGTCTACTGCCATAATGGCCGAGAATTTTTCTCTTTCGCCGGGGGTAGTTCCTAAGATGGCTTTAAAACAGTCCTGAATGTGGCTTTATTAAAACATGAAGACATGTCTACACGGAAACGGTTCTGTTGTTAGGTAAAAGTTGGATTGCCCCTCCCCACAAAAACTCCGCGTGTTATTGTCGTACGGCGATGAAATTCATTTTGATGGTAGCTACACCCTGAACTAGATTATAGTTGCCGGGGGCGCCATTTCGAATACTTTGAGGGGTCTCCCTCACTTAATGTTTCGACAACCCATTTTGGTGGGGCGCGAGCTTATGCCATTTTTGATGATCTCCTAGCCGACCAATTTTGTCGTCATTAAAGTTTTAGCGGGTTGTCGTGAATGTCCTACGTTTGAACTATAGTTTGCATTCTGGGGGCGCGTTCACCGCTTCCTGAGCTGGACTTTTGACTGCGCCTAGCCGCTATTAGGAATCATTTATTTCGAGGAGAAGCCACACCTCGCTGTTCGAGTGTCTGTCCATGAATCTCTGTTTGAATGCGCTGGAGTAAACTTAATATTGCTGTCCCTAAACGAATAACAATGAATATCGGCATGCCAATACTATTGCTGGTCGGCGATGGAGCTAACACATTGCTGAAATTTATGACGCTAGAGCACGGCTTTAGCTAACACGTGTCGTTACGCAGCGTCGGCGGCCAGAGCGAAGCGGAACCCGAAAGACCTATCCTGAGCATTGCGTTGGCTCTGAGTACCGGGTGTGTGCTAATATTAATCTGCGCTGCCCTAAAAATCTGACAGCAAAATCTGGGGTGGTTTTAACCACTGTTCCTTTGAAGTTTGAGCAGAGAATATTTAATAGTTTCGGTCGAAATATCCTACAAAATTAGGGTCGACAAAAGTCCAAACAAACGCAAGCCCCTTTCATGTCTGTAGCTTCGCACTCTAGGGGCGCTCGTGACTCGGGTGTACACACTATGGTGCTTTACAAATGGATACATGATCGTAGATCTCCAAGTGCTGTATGAACCCACGCGTGACAGTCTCGGGGGAGGGGTATAAGTCGGCTTTTGTCGATCGGTCAGCACCATAGTCAGTGGAGAATTCTTGTGAGACATTCTTAGTTAACCATAAGACCCTAAACATGAAGACGAGTAAATTCTCGAAAAACATTATAAACAAACTTATACAATTTCCTAACTCACGTCCCATCATGAGGTATTGCATAATTGATCATACATAATATAGTAAACGGTTAGAAAGCACTAAAACCAGCATAAAGCACCAAACGAAACGGTAAGAAATAGAAACACTGTTCCCCAGGCTCAAATTATTCATGTCCTAGAACTTGTTTCGTATTCTTCTTTCTAAAATTTTGTTAGCTCACAAAGAAATCGATGACTTTCATTTAACGCTCAGACTTGGCGATACCCATGCGGGCCCCGGTCTTCCATCCTAGTTCTCAAATCTATTCGACCTCAAAACCGGTATTAGCACCGAACCTTCTACTAAGCTACAAGACTTTAAATATGCCGGCTAACCGTAAAACCGTAACGCAATACCTAGAAGAATAAAGTCCGTAAGTACTTCAGGGATAAATTTTAACCGCGGTCGTCTCAGGGAACATTCTACACGCCTAACTCAGCTCACTAAGTCATGCAAAGATGTGGATCTATTGTATCCTAAGAAATGATTTTAAGATCTATCTAAGACCGCGTGGAATCAGAAGGGCTTCGGCAAATGTAAGCTTTCTATGCGCCTGAATCGAAACTCGACTTTGGTATTTAAATTCCAGACAACTCTAAGCGTAGCAAATTGGGGCATGGGTGGGTTAGCGGGACGACTGACGGAAAATCAACTCACAAATGAAGCGGGCAACTGGCTACAATCGAGCATAAAGTTTAGGGGACTATAACGCTTATAACTTGTCCATGGCTTTCGTTCAATTCATCTTCATTAAAACAAGCTCTTTATGTTCCAAACGCCCGCGTCCCGTGAAAACAAAACCACATTTGCAGATCATCGAGACGCTAAAACCAAAGCCGAATTGGAGTTGCGATCCCTACGAGCAATAACAAGAGACAATCATAGTACTGAAGCATCGGAGCCGGTCTGTAAAACCGGCCGAACTCCGTGCTGCCGAAGTCGAACTGATTCAGTATTTGAGGACGGTACGCCCAAGCTCGAAAATTTTGGCTCATCTTTTCGATATAAGTTTGGTTATCTACCAATCAAAATCAAACATTAAGTTTGGTTTATTTTATATCTTCACTCCTCAGATCGAACCAAAAATTTTTGTTGTTTATCAGTTTCATCGACCTATCGTAAACTGGTGGCGGCTAGACCCAAAAGAATATGCAGCTGTAGACATAGGCCAAAGTTGAAATGTCTTAGTTCAATTTTCCTAGCCGTAGTCTGTTGTTTTGGAAGTAGAAAGCAGTCTGGGTCGAAGGCGAACAAACTTTAAATCGAGAAATACTTTGGAAATGCATACTAAATTCCCCAAACAATCTATCACTAAAGACGAGTTAAACGCCATGATCTATAAATACCAAAGAAGACCATCCAGACACCTTCTCAATTAGGCCATCCATGGAGTGAAAATGTCATTTTAATTGCACACCAATCCGAAATTCAAAACACTACATTACTTCAAATAATTTTCCAGGTTGCTTAAAATACCAGCCATATGCTGCCGACTGCCATATAGCATTATGAAATTTTATCTATCGACCAAACGAACTGTTCCAAAACAATGGCGGTTAGCTTCCTTAAAACGTTAAGATATCTATTTGGCTTAATTTTAACCTGACCCAGTTTCCGTAATCATTCTCTTGTAGAAACCATGTACCAACGTGCGGACATTATACGTTGGTATGTATGTCAGTGGTAAAATAAATACGTTGATGAAACTACAAAAAATTCGCATTGATCTGCGCATGTCTTTGATAAGTCCGCCGATTCGAGCCAATGATTCTAACAGTCACCTATATTTTTCATATAAACACATACAAACATTGCGCGTTTACATATTCGTCTAGCCGAGTGTGTTTTTTTCTATTTGAAGTTTCACGGGACCAGAGCAATTTCTCGAACGCCCTAGGGGGGCACGGACCACAGGATGAGACCCAATCCCGGGCCGATGATAGGGATCTCCTTGGGAACCACCCGCCGGGAGGGCACCCTCGTTCGCATCCCGATCAGGCCATGACTTGGCTCTAAGCCTGCCCCCTTCTTTGCCTCTATATATCTACACACGCATCTGAAAATTCGCAAAACTTATAAATTTTGACAAAAGTTGTGACTATTTTGTGTAAATTTGCATGTGTTAACTATGGTTGTATGTAGGTCTGGTCATTGGCACATAGTGGATATATTATATACAAAGGCAAGAGTTCATACTAGTCGAGGTGTTAACAAATACTGACAAAGGAAATAGTAATTAAGTCTTCAATTAAGGAGTACTGGACAATAAGAAAAGAGCGTGAGACGGCAGGCAAAAGAGTGGTCTCCGACGCACAGACAGCACAGAAAAGCCGCAAAAGACGAAGAAACTGCCAAAAGGTCACAGAAAGAGCACGACCAAAAGACAACAGAAAAACGACCAACATTCAAGAATCTCGGTTAGAGACACAGTGAAAAAAACAAAGGAGCAATGTGGGTCATAAGACGGACCGTGGACAAGGGTTCCCGGTTCGATTCGTTCCCAGGATGAAAAACGGCGTCGAATGACACCAAACACGAGGGGCTTAGATACAATACTAGGGCCTGACCCGCTCGTAAGTACTTACATACGTTAGTAAACGGGAGTTTGGCGAGTTACCCCGCACTAACAGCTGGGCAGAACGGCGCAGAAGCGTTGGACTCGCCATCCAAAGACGATTTGAATGAGGGGTGGTACCCCCGTTACACAGAAATAATTTGGAAAGGTGCTAAAATAGAGCAGAGGCCCGCCGGGATATTTAGATAAAATAGAAAGGTGCTAAAATAGAGAGCGAGCTTAGTGGGGACATTATTAGCAGTTGCCCCAAGATTATGGGTGGTTGAGCAGAGACCCTCCGAGTATATTTAGAGATGTATCAAGTATATGAATATAATGAGGGGCGATTTGCCCACTTTTGAGTTAAGGACAAAATCTCGACTATATCATGCCCACTATTGGTCATAGCCTGAACTGGGGGCGCTTTGGCTGGTTATAGCGGGCTAGCGGAAAGTCAGGAGGAGGCCCGCCGTATGGCGTTGCATTCACCATGCACAGGCGAGTAGAATACATTCGTCCACATTCGCATGTGTATAATTAAGACTAGGGGTAGGATACGGAAATGGTGCAAAACAAAAGAAAATTTATGTCAACTACTGTAACATGCATTACAAAATAGTCACAAAAGGAGGGGCAACCGACATATCGGCGTATGGATTAAGCAGATCGAGACCCGCTAGGTCTCGTTAGATTCTTCCATGGGTAGGCTACCTAATGATGTATACAACTCCGGTCGGTGACTCTATAATAAGAAGGAGAAATGGTTGCAATGGCGATAATCAAGCGATTTTAGATACTGATGACATAAAAACGAAAGTTTCAGCGGCCATCCTCTGGCGGACCAAAGGGCGCAATTAAACCCGAAGGCGTTCTTCGGTTATCCGGTGATATAGCCTGTTTGGCAAGGTAGTCGGTTCCATCGAGGGCGGCATTGTTCGCAAAAATAAGAGAGCACAAAAGCAATGACTCAACGAAATCGGCTGAAACTACTGATCAGACATAGAGATTTTGGATACTGGGAGTTCACACGGCGATATCAAAATAAGGTATTCATTCGAGAGGGCGAGAGGAGAAGCAGGGGACATCAAAATCAATTATAAATATATATATACGTTAAAAACGACTATTCCAAACAACGATTAGCAGCCAAACTTAGCGTAAGTATCGGCTGTTTACTCGACTCTACAGTGTTTGTTCCTTGAATTTAAGGTTAAATACTTGCGCTATCCCAGACGTTTTGGCCCCATTACCAAGCCTGTGGAATTCTCCATCGAAAAGAACTCCCAAAATCCGGACCGTTACACAGTTACGGGCCGACACGCGAGCCCGTCGGCCGTCATTTCCGAATAATCGGAACTTCCGTGCCCTTACTGTTCCATTGTTTCTCAGCGTATTGCTTGCTGTTGATTTCGTGACCATGGCTACATATATTGTTCAGCCAAGGTGAATGTTATATTCTTCGTTGCAATAACTATCTGGCCAATGGTTTAGCTTGAGCAATCGATGGCCTCCTATTCCGGGACGGTTAAAATTTTGACACTACAATGCTATGGGGCAGTTGGTCGAGTTCCGGGCGGCTCCTATGACTGGCAGAAAAACTTAACCATCATCAGGTCAAAAATTGAGCCTATTCCCGATTGTTCGACCTTGATATGTTCCAACTGCCCTACAGATAGTGGCGTATATCACAAACGAAACACGCAATTGCAAAACACAGCGAACATGGCGATGAATATACATAAAAGGTATTAATAAGCGAAATGTTAACAATAAAATACACGAATGATATTAATAAGCGAGATTAGACTATACGAAACAGCGTTATGAGCTTATCCATGGCACCATGCAATGATCCATCCGTAGTGAATTACATTTCGGCAACCAGCATTCAGATGCTAGAATCCTATTACAAAAATCTTTTATGGATCTCTCAATTTGGTTTTTGGGGTATTTTTAAGCAAGTTAATCACCGGATTCCTGCTGAACCACACGTAAGGGAATGGAACGATCCTGCTAAACTTATATATATCGGTCGATTATCGGCCTATTATTCAATAATACTGTTAATAAATAATTACACAATCTTTTCGTTGGTATTGAGGTAAAAGTAGATGTCCTATGAAACAGAAAGCGTGCTTCCGCAGTAAAATGCAGGTTTGTCATATCATTTTCGTAACCTGAACGTATTCGGCAAAATATAAGCTTTTTCGGCTTGTTTCTTCTGTGGTATACATAATAAACGTAAAACAACTTTATGCTGCATTAAAATTACTATAAATTATTGCTGCGTGGCAGTCTAAATTAATCAGTTTAAGATAACCATTATGACTGCACTTTTTGTTATAGTCAATGTTTTTGCAGTTCCTACGGTTTCCGGTTTCCAACATTGGGCAACAGTTCATGCCTCCTGTAGCAAAATTATGAAAAAATCACTAAACATCTATTGAAGAAGTGGAACACCCGGTTGTTTAGCTTTAACAGAATTCTATTTTATATCTTGGACCAGACACATAAACAACTATTGTTGGAAAACTGACAAACTGCATAGGTGTCCAAGGTACTTTTACTAACGTGGGATAGGTGGTTCTGGCAATGGGAGGTGCGCGATAGTTTGGGAAGGCTTCGGGGTGTAACCATAAATTCCTCTATTCTCGTAATTTTTATCATAATTCTACATTTTCCCGATTTATATTAAAAAAATTTATAATTTTGCTCATAATTGGTCAAAATTCCGCGCACCATATCTTCTGGGAGGTGACAAATGCGGCTAAAGAGTATCCTGAGGGCAACCCACCACCTGTCTATAGACGTTTTTGCGCTTTACTGGTTGAAATGGAACTTGCAAAGCGAACGTAGTTTCCACCAACAGCTTTGCTAGCGGCATAAATATTTCTTTTTGTCCGTCTGTGGACGTCACAACTCATCGCCGCATGAATCTTCAAAAATGTTTTCACTTGATCACGTGCACATTTGTGCTCTTTCGGTTGACGTTAAACCCGCCAGACACGTATTCCGGGTCGAAATGAGCCAAAAACGGTCAAGGTTACATTTGTTGAAATTTGGCTCTAGGTATCAATTTTAGTGACCAATGTCTAGAGACTGATAATTTAAGACTCCGCAGTGAAAACAGACTTTTGAGATCCTACCATCTAGTGCTACAATTTTGCTGTTATGATTTTTTGCAGAGCTGCCGCTTTCGAGCTACGCGCCAACGTTTATAAAATATACCCAGAGTGAAAATTTCAAATTTTTTGCAAAGAAAGTTTCTTGTTGGATGTTGTCGCTGGGATTATAGTTAAATTTAACCTATTAAATATGTCGGTTTCATTGTTTTAACGCCGTATTTGTTGTGCTATTAAAACCTTGCGAGACGCCGCCATAGCAAAATTTGGTAAATTTTGGCACCAGATATAGCCTTATTACGCTAATTTTTCATTACATATGTACTCATATAGGTTTGTCTAAACTGTCTATTGATCTCAGGAATTGCAAAATACGATAAAAGTAGTTGTGGTTACGTGGTATGCATCAACTAAGGCGGCAAGTCTTAGGGGTATACTACATAAAAATAACTTCAAATTATATTTCTTAAAATTTATGATTAATAAATTTCAAAACATTTCGTCTTTTGGGTCAATAAAAACACATAAAGAATTGTTCGGTTTTGATATATGGCTTGAATAGGTTTACCATAGAAGTATTTCTGTGTGCCGGTGTGTAAATTGCTATCACGCGACCTAAAGCAGGATCAGGTAACATAATTTAGAAAGTCAAAATTGTAAAAAAGTGCAAATCAGTTATACTCCCTCCGTATTCTTTCGCATTGCAAATTACTTGTTTTAATAGCAGATCGTAATGTGCATAAATTGTTTTCGAAAACTTCATATTGTGAGTTAAAAATCTATTACGCGACTTTTATGTTATGAAGGACTCGAGTATGAACACGTTTCAAACCACACAGGTTGTATCTCACTATCTATTTATACGGTGTCTTTGACATCATAGTGTTCTCAATGGTGTTTTAAGACATTAGGTGTGGTGACACAATAGAGTCATGTAGAATACCCTAAGATTTTTTATCATGTAAAGTTCTCCCTCTAACTGAGGTGGAGTTTGAAGTTTGACATGATCCAATTTTTTATAGTGCTGAATGATTTCTGCTATAAACAATTTGCTGTAATTTGCACGCTTTTTTAATGTATTTGTGTATAGCATTCTTGACACCGTCAGCAAAATACAATACCGTTAGGTCACTTGGTGTCTCATCAAACATATATTTTAGTAGTTCACGTACTTTATGCTGCAACTGGTCTGCTATAAACGTGTTTTCAATTGAACTTAAAAACAAACCTTAATTAAATTTAAATACAATTTGTAAAATTTTATCTTCAGAACACAACTTTAGTAAAATTTTTTATCAGGCTGTGTCAAGTAGGTGCATTTCCACCGGTAGAAGCAAATAATTAACGTGTCGCATTACGCCAAGAATTGGGCAGTGTTAACGAACCAGGAGGTAGGGACCGTATTTTTTGGACAACGTGCAATATAAAGACAACCCCAAAAATCATCACAATTGGAAAGCCCAGCGCTCTTATATACTGATATATACAATAATATACTTTAATGTACAACTATACAAACTTAAATTTTTACAGCAGTTCATTTTATTTTTTACTTCATTTCATTGTTGTTTAAATTTTTACAGCAGTTCATTTTTACGCAGATCATTCGTTATCGATATGGAAATAACCATATCGATAACGAATAAAAAATAGCCTAATAATAAACCTCGGAATATGGTTAATTATTTTGTATGTTGTATTTTTATGGTTATCGAAAAAGCGCATTGAGTTATCTGCATTTCTAGATTAAACCACAAACTAGATAAAATTTTATCAGCTTTATTAGTGCTGCAGGCAAATTTAACCTTTCTTTCGCATCTGATATTGAAGAATTCGCATATATAGCCAGTGTCCTACGATATTCACTTCCTTAATGATTCAGAGAGATTAATCTCTTATTAATTTATTGCGTTCATCAAAAGTATACATCTCAAATAAGATTAAGGTGCAATTTTAAAGAATTTCTACTTTAGTTGCCACCTAGCCATCTGCAGTATTGTTAGCCGTGAACGTCCGCACCTCAAACGTGCACGTCCGTCCTACACACGCAATTCGTGCGCTTAGCAGCCGGTCACGTCTGAAGTGGCAGCCGTAGTCGTCTGCTGTGCAAACGATCACGTCCACTGAGAAAACACCTACTGACAGCCTTGCACCCGTCCGCAAAGCAAGTGGGGAAGTCCGAGTATATATTAGTTGGCAGCCGACTACGGGAGCCGTCCGCTTATGCACAACAGAACAATATAGTTTCGTGCTCGCAAATTTAAATGCTGCAGCCGGCAACAGAATGTCGTCCGCTGCCTATGAAACAGAAAAATAATGTGCCGAATATCCGATTTTATTAAACAACAAACCAAGCGCAACTCGCTCAAGAGTGAACCAACGATCTGCGCTGTGCTTCAATTTTTATAGAACACTAACTATAAACATTTCAACAACCAAAATGGCAGCATGATATTTTAAACTATAAGAAAATGCGTATTAAATTATTACATTTTGTAAAATCATATTTTAAAAAATCATTCAAAGACAAAACAAATCGGCATCGCTAGTGGAACTAGCTCTTGCACCACGTGAACGTATAGTGTTATATTCGTTCATTGCTCGCGAAACTTGGCCCTCACGTGCTGCTCATCTTATCCAACGCCGTCGTACATAAATGACGCGTGGTACTATACGTGTAGGACGCTGTAGCCAAAAATGTAGACCAATTAAGCTGCCTGGCGGCTGTCGCTACCAGCTGGACCGTGGCCCCAGTATCTTTGAGCATGCTTCTTTTCCGCACCTTTTCGTCGCTTCTTTTTACGCCTCTGTTTGCTTTGCTGACTGATCTGTAGATTGCTTATTGTTGGATTGCAGGGCGGATTCCTAGTCACAGTAACGCTTAAATTAGAAGCCTTTCAACATCGACTTGAACGTCGCATTGATGCTGTACTGGTTTGTTTTTAGCTATCGCTAAATCTGAACGAGGTATAGCATTACTACCAGTTGACTGCGCAGTAGCCGCATACTTATGTTCACTCGGCTGAGCGTTAACCATTGGCTGCTGTGCTGCCATTGCCTTACAGCTGCTCGGCTTCCCGTCGTTGGTGAGTTTCTTTTTCTTCGCCAAGCTAGGCAGCGGTTTCAGCATGCTACGTTTTCCGATGCGTGGATCAGTGACTGGCAATGATGTTGAGGCCAATTTCTCGCAAGGTACCACGAACAGTACTTTAACCAGGCCCTTTCTTCGATATCCTTCCTTACTGCCGAATTTAGAATTGTTTACTGTAGGCTTACGTGCAGCATCAGCAAGCTCCGGAAAGGAAATGGATTTTTTCACTTCATCGTCGCGCATTCCGAAGGCATCCGACGACTTATAAATTCCTTTAAGACGCTCAAGTTCTGGAATTCGAAAGTTAGTGACCGGATCATATCCACTTTTGCCACTTTGCATAGAACGCTGAGGTGAAACCAGGCGAGCACCGGACCAGCTGCGCTTAATCTGCGGTTACCATTTCGAAAATTTAGACAAATACGCTAGTCGCTATGCGTATTCCGCCTACGATATAGTTCCACATTGCTGTTTGTTGGCTTGTACGCTTGTTCCTTGCCCACTATTGCCGCGGTTTAATGATAGTTTAGACTTCCTGTCCTTGCGGAGTTGTGGCACTTTAAAAGTTGCCTCACAGCGTTCTCGAGGACTGTCACGCGGTACGATAGCCGTTTGTCGAGTATGCTCTTTTGCGTCGATGTCAAACCATATATGACCATTACCTATTTTCCCGAACGCCACCTTGCAGAAGGCGAAGTGTGGATTCAAAATGTTACAATCGCGATCAACCGATCATATATCTGGTTCGTCACCGAGTTCATCCATGTTACATATGAGTTCCTTTTAGTATGTAATACAGAAGAGCCAAATGTTGAAGTAGTAATATATATTTTCCAATATAGAAAAAAATTCCTGTATATAAAAAATATTCTAGAATATATTAGCATACATGTTACAATATTTATTACATTATTAAATGATATATGAATTACATATTCACCGATACCTTCCGACTAATAATTTATTGCTTAGTACCGAGCTATATTTTACCTGTTCTAGGGCCGAAATTATAACGGTTGCATGCGTGGGAATTAACCAAACTAGCAATATTTGGTGTTGATTTATTCAGGTCTGCTGGTACATGGTTACTCGATTGATGTTGCGCAAAAGTTTCGGAATTTAGATCCATCAATTCTGAGCCATCCAATTCGTTTTTATCTTTCAGATCTTCATTAAACTTTTTGCTAACACATGGATTACGGTGCGCTGGCTCACGTTTGGCTGCGGTGACGACCCGTGCGAAATTATAGCGTGACGCGAAGCTAATTTCAACCGCCGTACATTAACATGCTTTGGGATTGACTACGTTGTTCTCTTCACGGGCTCAATGTTAGTGCCAGTCCCATCACTAGAAAGTTTCGCTACGCGAAAAGGTCCCTGCCAGGGATG
>JASANE010006189.1:0-18902 GCA_030248225.1 Trileptium ribeirensis | reverse complement strand
CTGTATGTATGGTACTAGTTTCAGTTGCATCTATTGCTGGTGTAAATGGCTTCGTGCGGGGGTTAGTTGTTGAAATTGTTAGGAACTCATAATTTACCCCATTTTGCAGACATTTTCCACTATTTTTGCTACAATTTTAATCTATTCTTGTGAATTTGTGCCAGTTTATCCTAATATATTTTTCTAATTTTCTGAAAATTTTCCGCGCGCTTTGGACACGAGGTTGAATAGTTTAATGTAAAGGTAAGGCTTAATCCTATACTTAAGTACCAGCTGGAACCTATAAGTCTATTTAAACATTGCACTATATAAACAACAGTGCATTTTTAAAGATTGTAAGAAAGTGTGAAACTCTTTCGTTTTTATACAACAATATGGTCGTTTTTCGGCTTATCTTCAAGGCTATGTGAACACTGTGTACCCTGGGTCTGTTTTTGGGTGGAGAACCGCTGCCATCAGCCAATTAAATAAATACAATTAAGAGTAGTAAATCAATGGTTGCTGTTATTCCTGCTTTTAAATCAGTGTGTGCTAGCGTTTGCGGAATGGTAGCCCATATACCTAAATCCCTTATATTTATACCAAGATGGATCTCCTGATCGGGTTATCCGAAAACTGACCATATCTGTTTCGTATATTATATTGTACTCACGAAAGGTGGATAAGGTGGCACGGCACCATGGCACGCAGGATGTAAATATAGTTGCGATTATTGCGCACGAAATGTAGGTAAAGGTTTCGTTTCAGCTTACACAACATTAACATAGTAGCAGCTATTACACTTGTGATGTGTAAGAGCCCGAGATTTTCAGGAGATTCTTGGAGATATTTAAATCAGGGATAAAAGATACCAATTTTAACCTGATGGCCGACCGGATACTGGTAAAGCGTCATCCGAGCATTGTGTGATTTATATTTGTTGTTAATAAACAACTTTTGTTAACTGATCAATAATTATTACGGTAATTACGCTTTACCCACCCGAGGTGCGCGGGTAATTGTCGCACTAACATGTAACCAAATTGTTGGTATCCGGTCGACCTCGAGTGAATACCCATGATAAAATTGTGTATTGTATATAGCAATGTGCTGCGGAAAATGGGTGAGCACCCGGATGGGCCGGGGACAAGTTTCGAGATTTTCACGATTTTATTTTTGGGTTTGCCGATTTCGGTGCCCTAAGGTCGATCCCTGTGCGCATCCATAACATTGGTATAATAATTAACATGTTGACAATACGTAGTATTTTGTAAAATGTATAGTATACGGCGTGTCAGGACCGGTCGGGGCACTATACGGAATTCTTATCCAATCCCAAAACTGTAACTTTTGTTGCAAATCTCGGAGTCCTCCTATCCTGACATGCAGCAGTCGAAGTATAATATTGTACTATTAATTCGTGCTGGTTAGTGGAACCAAGAGTGCATTACGGAATAGCATGACACTTCCATGCACTCACATGTTAGCCCGTCTTTACTGACGCGGGCGTATTCGGCCTTACCCCCCCCCCGGTCTGGAGGGATAGCTCGGATTCCCCCCAGTGTTATTTGGGGGGGTCGATCGGACTCCCAATTTCTGGAGTGAGTCCGATCGACCCCTCCTAAATCTGGGGAAGGGGGACCGAGCTACCCTCCCCAGAAATTAGGGTCGGGGCATCTCGACCCCGCCAGAAACTGGGAGGGGGTAAGGCCGAAAACGCACGCGTCATCAAACACGGGCTAACGTATGAGTGCCAGAAAAGTGCTGCTTCTTCCTGATGCACCCTTGGTGGAACGAAGCTAACGGCGGGTGAAGAAAACGGACAAACTATCAACGGCGGGGGGCGAAAAGATACCGCAATAAAGGCAAACTAGGTTTAATAAATTATCTTTAGGGACTTATAAAGCATCAAAATCATGTCTTCAGGTTTTTTCCTAACTATTTCCTACCTGTAAATACTTATGGATCCCCAACTAGGTGCTTAAATACCCAATTTTTAAAGCCTCAAAGCACAAAGACTTCAACCAAAACTGCCCGATTTTGTACCCTCCCATTCCCACGGGATCTTATACTAACCATTCCATCGGAAACCGGGTGCATCAAAACTCATTGGCCTGTGCTGGGCCTCAATAACCCAGTCGAGGCATCGAAATTTTCAAATCTTATCGCTAAAACGGCCTCTAACGGGCCACCTATTATACATACAACAAAATGTGTATTTTTTCAGGAGGCGACCAGCCAGGGCAGGGACCTGATCCCGCTCCCGGCGGCCTACTACGTAAAAAATTGATAAAAGAACTAATAGAAATTCTGTTTATTTTCTGCGCCTAAAGCGCTGGTGTACCTCTGCCCTTTGAAAAACCTCGTGCCGACAAGCGCGAGGTTTTGTTGTTTACGCGGCCGCATATGTGGCTGTCGAAGTCCACGTCTATGTCGATGACCAAGGTGCGAATTTTGTTATCGCCATAACTTAAGCGTTGTTGTCGGCTTTTGCTTCACATGTTTATCTCTGAATTTTGTGTAGCAATATTTGTATAAGGCACAGGTTTCCGTTTAAAATTTGAAATTTGGCATCCTGTAAACTTGTTAGGGATTTCGTGGCTACAAAGGGACAGAGGAAAGAAGGGGTAGCTGAGAGTATAAAAACGCCCGATATAACGTCGCAGTCAGTCGAGCGAGAAGTCGTCAGAATTAGAGCACGTTTTGGCAGTTGTTGCCATCACGATTTATTCGCTCTTTTATAGTTTGCTTTGCTTTTGATTTCTTTCCTAATTTTGTCTTGAACAGGGATATCTCTCGCTGTGCAGACGCGGTGGAGAGTCGCCTCTGATGAATTGTTTCTCGCTTTCCAATTCACTAACAAGGGCCGCCCATGCGGGTGCTTGAGTGTTTGATGGATACTCTGCACGCCGTAAATGCATGAGCCTCGGGCATTACGCAGATCGGGTGTTAACATTATCCTAGTTGGATGCTGCTGGTTCTCCCCGCCTTTTTTTCTGCTCGGTTGTTTTGTTTACTGATGTGAAGTCTGAGAAAGAGAAAGGAAAAAGGGAAGGTAAAGGTAAGGAAGAGGAAGGTGCTTAGAGAATTGTGACTACCTGAAGGCAGCCGCGAGCTCAAATAGCAGTTAAGGGTAAATAAAATTCGTCGATAGGGCCAACTACAAAGCTAGAGTGCCGTTTCGTGAGATTTTCGTTTACTTCATAGCCGACCATTCGACGCAACACGGGTTTTCCACGATGTGTACACACGGGAGAGATCACCGCAGACTTTTCATTGAATAGTTCCTAGCTCTGGAAGCTGTCCTGCACGTCGGCCGCCTGTTCCCTCTTGACGTACCTCTTCCTGTAAGCTTTTGGAGTTGTAAACGTTCTGACTCGCAATATAGATCATTAAGACGCGAGTGGCTCCAGGTCAGCCAAGCAAGTGTCATGTCAATTGATGAGATGGGAAAATACAGGAATCAAAACAGACGTGATCATTTGCATACCGGGTTACAATAAAATTCTACGGAAGCTATACAAAAGACTCTCGATGAAACTATCAAAATTCGGGTTCTGAATTTTTCTGATCAATTAGTAAGACCCGATAGCCATAAAGCGCAAATGAGTATCCCACACTGTGTCGACACTGTGGGGTACCGCGTCAACTTTTGACAGTTAATAGCTATTGTCCGATGGATCTGGACACTCCCATATGGAGTGACGTATCATAAACCCTCTTGCGTTATGTCACCCCTGTCCCAATCGAGCTTCATTGTAATGAGAGATATTCAATGTATCTCAAAACTTAAAGTTTATAGCAGTAGGTTTCCATATGAAATTTTTTAGTTAGGAACGCGACGGCGATCATGTCACGCCGATGTGCTGCAACTGACTACGTACCAGAACTTGAAATAGTAAAGGCAGGCAACGTCGCCCTGTATTCAGGAAGCGCGGCACTGGCTTCCGGCTTTTGTAGGACCACTCGATGCCGCTCCCGTCTTGGTAAAAAGGGGTTTCTGTTGTAATAGGACTTTGAATCTCGACAATCACAGAATGCTCGCAGGTCACTCCAGACTCCGTGAAGTTAATCTAACATGAAAGAAACAGACAATAAGAGAGAGTTCTAGCATAGGTTGAAGTAGGGGTATGCAAATACTGGTTATTAAAGGAACAGTTACTCGCCTATGGTCGAAGGTATCTATTCCAGGGGACGTCTAGTGTGGAATCAAACCTGTGATGGGAAGTTTGTTTGCAGCATTCATGCAATAGAACTGAGCTGGCAGTAATTCACATCACAGGTTGCATTTGTTGAGTGTACCCTGCGAGGTACCCCGATTATGTTATTATATGAATGTTATGCATACGTGCTAGAGTGTATACCTGTTTGCCTTGAATTAATAAAGTATTAGAGTATTACATCCATATTTAAGCGATACGCATTTGTAATAATTGTTGGCTAAAATTTATATAAGCAAAGTCAAATACAATTTTATAGGATCAGGTTTTAACAATATAATAGGAAATTCAATCGAACCTATTAAGGAATCTCATTAGCTTGTTAGGAAATACTTAAGCGACGATCAGCGAAACTAGCGTCCGGCTTAGCACAGAGACCTGTAGATAGCCTTCGGCCCTCTGTCTTGATCAAATAGATTAGACCAGATAAGGGCCCGGGATCAGTAGCCAGGAGATCCCTAGAGCCACTATTTTTAAAGCGTAGGTCCGTACTCGGTTAATCAGGGACATTGTCAGACCCGGCTTCACGCGCACGAGATTAAATTGCGGAAACACAACCGGTAAGGATTTAAATAAAATGAGGGAATGGCGGGTCATACTTAATACCTGTGACCAAGGCCTATATGGGCTAGGCTGAACACCCTGGTAAACTCCTCGGCAGCATGCTAAGCTAAGCGATTCCTTTAGGTCGACTAGCGGTTCACCAGAGAGTCGTGGAAGCCGAGGTTGTCCCGGCACCACAACAGGAAATGGTGGTGCAGCTCGGATCCCTTAGGGCTAGAACTTGTTCTAGTATATAAAGTAATTGGGGGCCAAACCGTGAGTAAATAAATTTTTGTGATGAAGGAACTCTAAATCATCAGTTATCGGAACTCTCGCAGGCATTTGATTTTTACCCACACAACCTCATGCCAGCAAATTATTTGAACTGGCTACCGTCCGGCAGTGTTGTGAGATGGAACATCTTTGGTGTTTAAAGTGTAATGGTATTTGTTCCGCGAAAGATATCCCTTGTGCCAACTGCTAGATACAATTTAGTTCATTATAACTGGTAATATTAGTTTTATTTCGCGGGCATATCCGTCTTGGATTTATATTTACTCGGTCGCCGAAAACGACTTTCGAAAACGCCAATCGTCTGATTATTGAACTTTCTTGTTTCTAGGTAACGTTGAGCAGACTGAATCATTCGCTTCGGATAATTTGTAAAGTTCGAAGTTAGCGGCAATGGCCAACTAACTGTTTCGGTTGTTAAGCACAGTATCTGATGTATTGTCACCATCTTAACTTATTCTGACGGGAATAATAACGAATTACTGCTCATTGGTGGCAACAGCGATATTAGACATTGTCACTTGACTGTTTCGACGTTGCTAGCTAACGTGGATATCGCGTTCGGGAGCCACATACGTTAAACTTCTATCAAGTCGACGTGAGCCTTGGGCCGTGTATCGACCGATCAGCAACGATTTGTCGCCGGAGTATCGAAGTCATCAGTAGTCTAAGTGATAAGGGTCAGCACAGAATGTTGGATTCGTTTTGTACTACTAGTTTTTTATTTGATATGATACAGTGTGTATGCCTTATTAGTAGTGTTACTCCACTTGAATGTTGAGTGAATGAGAATAGTTTTATTGGTATTTACGCGTACCTCCGAGTTGGGCTATCCATAAAGTGCAACAAAGTTTTGAGGATCCGATCTGACAGTTTTGACATCTCTGGAATTGACCACAAACTTATAAATTGGAACGGGAAGTTAGCCGCTTTATCTACTGTCGGCAATCTTGAGAATTCGGAAAAGGTTAAACCGTGAGGTCAGAGTACACTACTAGTTAGAGCGCTGTTATATCCGAAGAATAACCCCTACGGTGTCTTTGTGCAGATCATATAGTATAATTTGGATTGTTAGGGCATTGTGTGTGCGCACTGGTTATTGAGGATTCATAACTCGCAATAAGGAAGCCTAATCGCAAGTACCAAAATTGTTTGAAGCTCAGCGAGTCCACACTTTCGGTTACATACTTAAGGAATAAGCGCACGAGTGTAATAGTAACGTTGAAATTTGCTTGACATCAGTAATTCTGCTGATAAAGTTAACACTTATATATTTCGCTTTATACATTTACCATCCGTGCCCGGGTCAGACCTGGAACGCGGAAGCCCCACAACTTCCAACAAATAAAGATTATAAATAACCTCGGTATTAAAATATGTCTGTACCGGCGAGCGCAAATAGAACGCCGATAACCGGAAGCGAATAGTATAGGAAGTGGAACCGCCACTACAGCAGGTAGTACAAATGCACCGAGTTCCACCGCAGCTGGAGACCCACTAGTGGCAATCCTACAGCAGCTGATGCAGCGGACGACAACTACGCCCATAATACAAGCCCAGGACATCCCAGGAGTTTGCAGGACTCGACGGACAGGAGTTTGAGGCTTGGTTAGCTACCTATGACAATTTGACGGATGCGAATTGATGGATGCTTGACCAGAAACTCATCTGCTTCCCGACTGTATTAGAAGGCGAGGCACTAAAAATTTATGAGTTTTCCCGACGTACGAAGAACTCTGTTATAACATGGGTTTCATGTACTCAACGTCGCAACGAGACGAAGACGCATTAATCATGCTACGAATGCGCTTACAAGGAGACCGAGAATCGATTTCCATGTACAGACTAGAAATTCAAAACCTAGTGGACAAAGCATTCCGTGAGGTTGAGAGGGAAGAATGTGTCGCGCCACTGCAAAAATATCTGCAATGAGGACTGACAAAAGAATTAATATCTGCCGTAAAAGGGAAAAAATCCATCTTTTAAACACATGATGGATAAGCTCAAGTATAAAAATATAAAAAGATGCTCTTTTAGCATCTCAAAGTAAGTACTAGGAATACCGGCTCACAAAAGTAGCCGGTCTAAAACAGTAGATTTCATGTCACACGGAAATGAAAACAACCAATTAGTAAATCAAATAAGCGAGGCATTAGATGAGAACAAGCGTACTACAGCTAGTAGCAATGCTACTATATGCTACATTGATCTGCTAGAAAAACGCTGTGAGCAGCATCAGTTAAATGCGATGGCACATAACAAAGGGATACCGCAAGTAGGTTCTAGTGCAATACCACCAGCAAGGCCGGTAGGAGATCAATATTTCCGATGTGACTTACTAGAATATATCGCCCGAGAGTGCCCTTATTATCGAATGGACGTGTCCAATCCACTACAAAAAATACATACGCTTAGCCACGCGAGCAGCGCCCGATTACATGTACAATGCACCACCACCAACCGCTGCTGAATATGCTAGACTACCTCTGCAGTACAACAATCGCCCTCCATATCGGATAGTTGAACCTGGAAGCGGAAAACGATATTCGCGGCGCGACGAGTGGAATAATACGGCTAATCAAAGGAGATGCATAGGCTATGGGCAGCAAGCATATTATCGCCCCGAGTCTGCAACCTATACACACGAAAATAGCGGTCAGACCGAATATTATAATAAATCTCATTGACGCAGTACAAACGGGTATAACCAGCGAAACAATGGTTATAACCCTACATTCGCAGACGTTATGCATGTTTCACAGAATAATGAGTGCAAAACGTGGGCAGTTTTGTCTTTAGCAGTCGTAATATGCTGGATCATCCCAATCACTGTCGGCCGAAGTAGCACCGTTTCGTCCGCGCATGCTTAGCAATGATTGGAATAATACAAGTGAATTAGGAGCAGTGACCTCGAAATAGACCTTAGCAGGCACCTATCAATAAGATCTAGAGAACCGACCACCGTAGTGCAGGAGTAATGTCAATGAAACGAACTGCCGATCCTGAACTCGCACTCCGCTTAGATGTCATGCGACATGAAATGTACACGATAGAGGAGCGGCATGAGCTGGCTTAGGCACTGGGTCGGAGCAAATAAACATGACGATCACCAAAGACGGAACGACGTATGAGAAAAATAACCTAAATATTGAACCTGATCACGAATATTCGAGAGAAATCGAAGCAGAACCAGTCCCATATCAAATTTACTTATTGCAAACAAGCAGAAACTCACAACAAATACTGTCGCAAGCGATCAGGTCGTGGCGTGGCAACGTAGACAACCAAATGTTTGAGGGAGAGGCAAGCAATAACGGAGAATTCAGACGCAGCAAGGTACAAAGTAGGACCTAACTCATGCGGCGCTCGGCTTTGTCGTTTCCAACCCTGGCGCGCAAGGTGTAACCCGATACCTTGTGAGTAATAGTTGGCCAACCGATGTTTGTGTATACCTCAACCTGGAGTCAGCGCGTAGCGATGAATGCCGAGATACCGAAAGAACGAGTGAGAGTGGACGACGAGTTGAGGAACCTAAGGACCCAAAGGAAACTAATGTACCTGATATTCCGAGTGAGAAATACGGGAGATTGCCGTTCGGACTTCGGGGGCCGATTAATAAAGGTCGCATGTCTGGTAATGGCTCTAACGCTGACACGGTCAGACCTGGTGAACCCGCGAATTTTCTTGTAGCCCAGTTAGTGGTCGAGGGCGATGGAGACGTATGTCCTAGCCTAATTCAAAATTTTGTATGTGTAATGCGGTGTAACACAGCTCCATTCATGTGTATTTATGTTGTTGCTGAGGTTGTTGATTCAAGGGTTGTTGTAAGCGCGGAACCAGAAGAACCTGCGAAATGAAACAGTGCACCTAATGGAACCTAATAGTAAGCTTGTGGAACTAGTGGAGCATGGAAACCAAGTGGAACTTAACCTAGCGGATACGGATTGAGGGAATGGAATACCAGGGAACCTAATGGAACTAAGCCGAGAAAAAAGAGAACCAATCGAACTATAAGGAACTTAGCGGATACATCCAAGGAAACTAAACTGGTTACCACCAATTCAGGACGCTGTGTGAGGCCCCTGTAGCCTTTCAACTGACCGGGGAAAACCGTTCGCGGACACTGGCCAGGTGCGACGGAGGCATTCTGAAAGTGAGCCGCCCTGATTGCCCAAGCTCCGTTCAAAATTACAATTCATGTGTTGGATCTAAGTCGAATAGAGTTTGGTCCGTGAGTGTAGGTACCGTAGGATCCGATCAGATCGGGAGCTGCTGTTTTCCTTTGTCGTTAAACAGCCAACCCAAGCAGCAGGTGAATATGTGTATGTTGTTTCAGGCTACAAAAAGAAAATGGTAAGCCGAGTGCCGAAAATATTGCGGTTATCATGAAAAATCGTGACAATCGAAATGAGTCGTATGAAACCATAGAACATAGCAGTAACGAAGTGAAGCTTAGCGAACTAGGGAAGCATGATGCGAATAAAGAAGAGCCATTAGTAACCAATAAAAACTCGAAAGTTGTGGTAGTAACGCCCAGAGTAAACGAAATAGTAGAGAACGCCCGAGGAGCAAATAGAGTAGAAAACGAGCAGCACGAAAATAAAACCGAGATTGTGGCATGATAATTAAGTGTAGAGAAAGCACATGCATTCGCAATAAATTTGACCGGATCACCAGAAGACTTGGTGAAGTTAATCGAACAAACATTACGGTCACCGAGAGACATAAAAACTTTCGACCGAGTTAGTATGGATCCCGTGATAGGCGACACCAGAGACGATGTAGTGGTACAGAAGTATGAGACAGACCAAAGGCTCACACCAATGAATAAACAACACCTGTTAGATACCTGTTAGATTCCTGTTACAGGAACTATTCGCACTAGACGATACCAGCGAAAAGTTAGAACCCCAATTTCTGCAGGATTGCCAGAAGAGGAACGACTAGTATTATTAGTACCGGATTCAGAATTCGTGCCTGCAATTAAACCTGAAGGACACGGGAAGATTACGCATTACATCCTAGCGCTACCTAAATTGCGTTTTGGAGAAGATTAAATGGCAGTAAGAACACCATTCTACCGGAGTGTCATAGCTATGTCGGAGCGGCTTTGCCACACCTATCGGCTGCTTAGGACCCGAGTGGCTGAAACGGCCCATCGACCGACGGCGGGACACTGCCGTTTTGTCCGGGCTGTTAGGATTTGCATATCCGTTCCTACACACCATACCAGGGATACATGTCAGGTGTTGCATGTCAAAACAGTTTGAAGGACTATTAGAAATAGTTGTCCAGGTAATCAGTTCAATGAGCATCGCGATCCAATCACTGAGTTGCGCCGATCTCAAGTCCCCATTCTCCGAACATGTAATGTGTCTGAAGAACGACATAATCTAAACTTTATGCCCATGGATGAGTGTGCTTTCACTACCTATCACGGTGAATAGTATTAATCTATCAGCCGATTATAGGGCAATAGGAGAAATAGAACAATAACCGTCCAACCAACTAGTACGCATGGATTACATACGGGCTATGAGCTTATAGCGTATCGAGAAGCCAATTTGGGATAGTTAGCAACCATAGTAAGTACACCATATTTGTTGGATTACCTTGTTACCGAATTTGACGAATCCCGGACCCAAGGCTCCGGTGATATCAATACAACACATCAAATACGCAGTGATGGCTAATGCCCTCTTCAGAAAAATAGGCAGTAAGCAAAAGTGTGAAGAACTACTATACCTACGATTACTGTGGGTGCGCAAGCCTGCTTAAATAATCTGGAAGAGTCACCCACTTGAGGACATGGACGAAATTCTAAACGCCGACCATGACGCTGATATTACATTCACCAGCGAAGAGGAACTTGAAAGTGAGTTGAGCGCAGCGCTCAACGATGCCGGCGGGGACGAATTTGATATGCCCGCAAATGAATCACTTGACTCTCACGATCTCACCTCTGAGCTAAGTTTCTCCGCGGACGATGAAAATGTCAGCCATGAACAAAACAACACCGTTGACATAAGTGGACGACCAACAACGATACGGTCCTCTCCAAACATATTAAATCGATACGTTAAAGATGCGTATTATTGCTAAGAAAAGGAACTAAACTGGTAGGGTTAGTAATATTTTTGCTGATCCTCCACCAGTCGGGACAAACTCATGCTACTGCTACGCCTGTTTCAGACCAGGTTGCGCGCCTAGTAGCAATGGTCAATCAGCAAGTCGGTACCCTGATTGAACCGCAGGAGTTAATCATAACTGCCTCCCAGTCTACGTTTCTGCCCATCATACTGCGTTTATCATTACATCGATAGCAACCCAGAAGGCAAGCAACTGGTATGTCGTGGTGTGTATACACTCCCAGAAGTAAACCGTGTCTGGCAAACTGCTGCCTCAACCCAAATTATACTACCATGCCGGATTTACAACAGAAAGTTCAAGAGCTAGAAAGAGAATTAAGGAGCACATATCAAGGCGTGCAAGACGCCTATTACTATATGGCGTTAATGCGCGAATATTGCGAGGCGAATGTTCATCTCTGCGAAGAACCTAAGGAACGGAAGCGATAGTTTCTCGCCGCATTAGCAGGAGCCGCCGGTGCGGTTACTGGTTGTCTAGGTGCAGGCGTAGCGTTCACTAATGCCCTACACTTAAAGGATTTAAGCAAACAAGTACTAGCATTATTCAATAAAATGATAAACACATACAATGTCGCCTACTGTAATTCACAAGCAATTATGCAATTGACACGCTAATGTGTAACAGGATCGTTCCGGTCTGTTACGTTGGCCCGTGCTCTTATTACGGCCCGCCCTGGACTCAAAGACACCGTGAATGGCGATAATCAACGCTCTAACACAATCGGACACAACGTCCTTCGCGTAAACCGGACCTCCGGTATCGCCGTAGACCCGTATCATTTGCTATATAACATTGTCTGTTTGCGTCCAGCTTTGTATTAGATGCTTTCATGGGTGCAACGTCAACCGCTTTAATTGTTGTCGTGCTTGTCCATTGTGTATGTTATGCCTTTGTTATCTTTGCATGTATTAGGCCCTGGAGTTATGCTGAGGAATAAGAAAAAAATCGTAGTATTGGGTTGAACACTGATTATCGGAAAATTCTTAGGTTTCTAGGGACTTCGACCAGATCAAAATTTTTGGGATCTTCTTAAACGCGTATGGTCAAAATTATGACTGTCCGGGAATAGGAGGCCCCTCGGTCGTTCGCCAAAACACGAACAGCAATGTCGTTCGAATTCACTGGGGAATAGTCAAGCTCATTAATGTCAAATTTACCTGGTGCAACTACTGCTTTCCCAGTGGTTAAGCTAGGAATAGAACAATAGGAATCGCAAAACAACAATATCGAGTCATTTCAGAAGCTGCGAATAGCTGACGCGGTTTCAGCAAACCGTAGCCGGTCAACGGCTAGGAATTAGAACTTATGCCCCGAATACTTTTCGGTGCGGAATTTATCGGGCTTTCAAAGAGACCAAGTGGAACTAAATCGGCCTTTTGGTTATCGAATCATATTATTACTAATTTCATCTGTTTATCGCCTAAACAACCGCTGCCTACGCTAGGTAGGGTTGCTGTTATCATTCGATCACGTCAACTTATCACGCAGTGGATCTTTCTCCTTTTTTAGTACTTCTCCAGAACTAGAATGAACCTTAGCCCGTCTTGTTTCAGCCGTGACAGGCCCAGCTCGACTCGTCACAGCTGTAATATTGACTTACCTGGGATAAGTCGCCTCCAAATCAATGTCATCGTCGACTTTACAACTTCTTACGATTTTTCCTGGAAGGCCTTATATCAGCCCTTTGGTATCATAAATGTCGATTAAGCGAATCTACAACCCAAGATCATCATTGTGTTACATCCTGTCCGTTCGTCTGTACGTAAGAAACGGCGAAAGTACACTCGTAATTTTCATTCCTACAAAAATCACTCGATCAGGACTGTTGCAACTGTTCCCTCCTCTTCCAGGAGTAACTTCGATAAGATTAATATATATAATCGTGTAGTCCAGACATCAAGGATTCTGCCGATTCCTGGCGGGTTTTTATCCGCCCAGCTGTCAATCCGCTATAACGCGCCTCCAATAGTACATGTCATTTGTTATTGTATACTATAGGAATTAACATCTACTTTTCTTCCAATTTGCAAAGTAATACTATTTATCCACCAGCATTAAATACTGGCATGCAACCGCGTTCGACTCGCCTATTCTGGGCGAACACGACGATGTGCGGCGAGTCTCGATCTGATCACTTGTTGACCCGTAGTAGGCCGCCAACGTACGCTCCAAAATCGCCTGAGTCCAATAGCGGTAGCGGGTACAAAATTTCGAAAATGTTATGTTCAACCCGAAGGTCTATAAAATACCCCTCATTGTGTTAACGTCGCTAAGGCCACTCCAAATATAGCCGGTGGGTCTTCGTTTGCCTTCCCGTTAACTCAGGACGACCATAAATAGCGCCCCCACGCTGGTCGAAACTCTCTTTATGCTCATCATTTTAGTACTTTTGTAAATTTTACCCATGGGACAGGGGTATTACCCCTCATCGGAATTGCCTTCACATGGCGAGTTCAACGATTGCCCGAGGATATTGCTCTGGCCAGCCGTTGGCCCAGGAGAGCCAGCTATATGAATCGGCCAGCGTGGACCAAGTCCAAATATTACATCTTTTCCCTTTGTGTCTAGTATCAATTGAATCCGTTCTTCGTTCTGGGGCCGAATTCAACCCCAGCCAACCGAAATTCAAACGGGAACCTCTTGCCCTCGTACCCTTCTTTTGCTCCGTTTGTTTTTCTTTTTTCTGTCTCTCTATCCGACATTTTCGGTGGCTTTTTTGTTTTGCCGTGTCGCCTTGTCGTGTCGCTTCGTGTTTCCGTCCTTTCTTGCTCTCTGTTATTTTTCCTTGGCTGTCTGCCTTCTTACTCTTTTGTTTCGCTCTTTCTCTTTCCTCTCTGTCCCTCACTTCTTCTCTCCATCTATCCTTCTCCCCTTTAACTAATATAAATATTAAATTTAATTAAACTATTAAATATTAACTAAATATATTATAAATAATTATAAATGTATATATATTTAATAGGTAAGATAAAAACAAAGGATCAGACTAACATATAAATATATATAATAAATAAGTATGTATCGAGAAAAACAAAATCCAGCTAAAATTCGCTAGGCGTTTTACAACAGTTTACAACGAGACTGCCGTAAAAGTTCGCTAAACTCCACCGGGACCTTGAATCAGCATTTATTAAGCGATCTTTTGGTAGGAATTTGCCCTCTGCTCTCAATATGTCATTTTGAACCAACCTTGAGCACCCATATCTAAACAACTACAAGGCGGAGAAATGCCCCTCCGACATTCTTGGTTAGCCCAATAAACGAATCATCCCCTGCGGGGTAATTAATTTAAGAAAATCAATAGTCTCTGTTCGGAATGACACTGCTAAACTTACCAAAAACGCCGCTCCCTTCTGTGAGCACAAAAGTTGCATCGACTTTGAGCTGCTCCGGGCCGAGCATCGTGAGTCAGAGGTCAGGCTCTTAGGCCTCGATTTAGAGCTGTAGTCCAATAGTTGGTCTAGCTAAATACCAGCTTAATTTTATAAAATCACTCGTATCCAGTGAGATACGTCATCACCAACTTTGCCCAAAAATGCCCCTACCTTATGTACACTTTTTGGAGCAACTTAGGACCTTTGTGGCCTAGTCAGTTATAATTGGAAGGGTGCACCACCTAAGTTTTTAGTTAATAGAATACTCCGGCTTCGCAATGAATTCATTGGATTTGCCTCCTTTAGAGGAACCGTCAGCAAACTCTACGACAAAGTAGGTACAAAACGCATTGTCCCTTTAGGAGATATATAGATACTGTCTTCCGCTCAACATAACTCTACTACAAGGACATTGGGGAATGCCCCTAGCATTCAGTTTAGCATAAGGATGAGTCCGGGAACCCTCCTGGGCTAACAAAATGTGATACTGACGATGTGAAAGTATCACGTCCACGGTCATATCTGCCCCCCGCCATGTTTTACAATTAAACATTTTAAAAAGTTTTAGCGTTACATACGCCGATATTACTATAGGGCCAGGTCAGCTATTTCTGGCTTAAAATACGGTCAAGCTAAGCTCCCGGCGTCCCATAGGGTCTGGATATCTCCGGAGTATACTAGCTTTAGGATATTCTCAAGCCATCCAAAAAGGGTTGAACTTCGATGTTCAGTGATTGTAGGTTCATTTGCAGTTAGGTGCGTACCTGCTCGTCTTAATAATTAGATCGAGAAATATCAAATTCCGTTTCTATACAGCATCATGCTTTAGCCCACGACTTTAAACCCTTTCGATCTAAGTTCGCCTGCATGGTTTCCCAGGCCATCCAAAAAGTACACAGAAAAATGAAAATGGATTTCACCCACAAGGCGACTACCATTACTCTAATTCACGATTCCCTGCAATATCCGTTATACCCTCATTTCTAATCCATGAGACGGTGGCCCCTGTCACAGACGTTAGATTGGCTTTAGGCGAACTAGCCTGGTAGCGCCCCCAAGTCATGTAAAGAGTACACGGAAAAATGAAAATGGATTTCACCCACAAGGCGACTACCATTACTCTAATTCACGATTCCCTGCAATATCCGTTATACCCTCGTTTCCAATCCATGAGACGGTGGCCCCTGTCACAGACGTTAGACTGGCTTTAGGCGAACTAGCCTGGTAGCGCCCCCGAGTCATGTAAACAGGGTCGTAAGATCAGAAGTATGGAAACGTGGTTCACCCACTAAAAGTTAAAAATTACGCGATGACGTAGTAAGCCAAGAATCTGGCACGATCTTAAATTTAACTAAGTTGCTGCCCCTCGAGAGTCAGGATACACTAGGATGGCCTGGATAGAGACGTGATACCCTTAGGGATAGAATGTGTAAGTGACTAGGAAATTTTACAGTCACACAAAAATAAGAGGTCATGCATTGAGAAAATGCTAGGCCCTCTCCTAACGTATAGTGCTTCCTTAGTAGTAAGGCTAGGTAGTTCACAAACTCACTCTCAGCTCTACGCAGGTTGTGCACTGCACTATGCGCTGGCAATCCGGAACAATAGAAACAGTCCAGTTGTGTATGAGTTAAAGTAACCAATGTTAGACTTAACCATTGAGAGCTTCAGATAAATTTGAATTTCGCCCACCGGCCCATTAGCCGGAAAGACGTAATGGTCAATGATGTTTGAATCACGCCAGGAACAAAGAGAAAAGTTGGGCCATAAGAACCCGCAAAACCACCAAGACCCCCAACTAGCCCTTGACCGATTCGGATTCTAATAAAAGTCGTAACGAGACATCGAGCTCTAGCACAAAATCTTAGCTTTAATAACCCTTACCCGTAACTATTCGGCAAGTCGAGGAAATGGGAAAAAGGGAGGCACCGGCCTCTCACCCGAGCTTGGAAAGCTCTGAACTGTCAAGGAACGAGTTTCGTTCCGAGTAAATGAACGCACCACGATACAGGCACGCGAGTGTCGCGATCGGCCCTCTCTTATGTACCGTGGTACAAGCCCCCAGTCCCACTTTCAACCCGCGACTAAGACAAGCAATATTAAATTCCCCTAGTATACAGTCAGTGGAAAACATAGGAAAAAGATTAGGCGTACTACCTCGATAGGAAAAGTCCCCTTTAGGCGGAGAAAACTCAAAAAGGGCGATCACTGTCGCTACCACCCCGACCACAGGCTCAAAGGGAAACTTTCGCCGTGGAGGCCACGCAGTAAAAGTAGCTTACCTGTGTTTGTGGTTCAGTGGATCAGCCATCGCCGTGAGGCGATAAACCAAGCGATCACACGTCCCCGAGATACCGTGGTCAACGCTAGTCCCTATACGAGGGCCTCGGATATGAAACATATTATTGACCACGGTTGATCCATCAACGTCCGTTGTGAGCCAATCCCGACGTACCCTGCGGATCGATCGACCCGATAACCCCAAGCCATCTCACCCTTATAATCGGTGCACCATCGTGTTGTTGAGTGACTGATGTACGTCACCCTGTTTTGAACAATCACCTGCAGGATAGTCGAGTAGTTTAGACATAACGCAAAATATCGCCGAGGAAACCCAGGCGAGGGAGATCGAAACCCAGCTATGGGCAGAGACGAGTTTATGCAGGCTTTTTGGTTTGCATCGACCGAGATCAAATAAAAGGGGAATCTCTTTTGACTGGCGATAGTCCCTCATCGCTAGGACAGCTAGGACGATTGAATATTTTCATTTTCGATTACGTCTGGCTATCTGACTATCAAAGTCCCCTTGGTCAAGGTTTAGCGTAAGATGGCCAAAAGTCTTTCTGTCATCCATAGGTGGGTGCCATGCCATCAATATAATCAGGTAACTGATCACCAGCTAACGACAAAGTTATTCTTATTTCGGAGAATCCGGCTATAAACCTTCAGGGAACGGTCGGAGCCCTGTGGGGGCCACATTAGTCAAACCCTGTTGCTGACACAAACAACTTCCAAGTGAAATCGAAATAGGGAATATTGGCATGTCACTATGACCTGTGAGTAGGTGTCAGTGTCGGCCTCCCTGGGAGACCTCATAAATCATACCACGTGCTAGACACGTGCGCAAGCAATCGGGCGGGGTCTGAACACACCTCGTGACGCGCGACCTGCGGCCTGGTAAGCTCCATAGCTTCTTCGGTTTGACCAACAAAAGTCGCTAAATTAGCAAAACAGCAAAAATTTAGGTCCACCCTTGAGGTTATGATAGCTGGGGTCGTATGGGCATAGTGCTAGGAAGTTGCACCATGCAGCCGCGTCCCGTTATTACATTAAGGAGCTCCAGTTATTCCTACATCACGAGATGCAGGAAGTGGTTAGTATGATTGACCAAGTAAGGTTCTGAGAGCAGCGATATATTACTGAAGTCCACCGCGAGCTGGTAAATCAAAAGTTTCGCACAGCCTTCGGTCTTCGATCGACGCTGTCATGGAGGCTATGATGAGCGGCCAACTATCACCGAAAGTAGTGGACGCATCCACGTTAAATAACCTGTTCCAAAAAGATTCGCAAATATCGCAGACCTTCCTGATACGCGGACCAGCATTGGCTTACCAGTTTGGGCAAGCTTATCCAGTGCATATCGACTTAGGATCATTTAAATTTGCATTTATATTAGGATTTCCATTGGTTACGTCGGACAACGCCCGACCACACTTCCGGATATATAACGCTGGCTGGAACGTTTCGGAACGTGGTGCGCACATAAAATTAACGCTACCGGACTATGCCACCCGCATCGAACGCGCTACGTACGAAGTATTAAAATTCTTTCTGCGAAGTTCATGCGTTGGCAAGTGACCATACGTCCCGATGCTTAGATTGGATCATCATGGGTGAAGAAGCTCCAGATGAGGCTCGTCAACTCTGTAAAAATGGCGCGTTGGTCGGACCAATGGCTAACCACACCAATGTCTATACTTCGGCGCAAGGGTGTTAATCCGAACCGCAGAAGGCAAAGCTGTTGTCTCTAATGCATCATTTATATACATCTTGCGTGTAACAAATTGAATCATACCTTTTGCAGCATATTTTATGAACAAGTTAGCCATGGCACTGTATATTTCAAACATAGTGCCGACAATACTGCAGACAAAAATCATTGCTGCCACAATAACATTTGCTTTATTGAAGAATGGCAGATCAGTTAAGTTATTGCTACTATTAGGAACACGCCAGTTATTGTAGCAATTACATGCTTGGCTATATTGTTACTACAACGTATTCTGCAACATGAAGACGATAAAAGCATACGTAACTGAACGAAGTAGTTACAAACGATTGCTCC
>JASANE010006187.1:0-65173 GCA_030248225.1 Trileptium ribeirensis | reverse complement strand
AGAGGAGTTTTATATAATCATTCGAGATGTAATGGTCAGCTGAGTCAAAAAATGGCAAAATCGCCACGATCACTTTATGGATTGAGGAATTATTGCCATTTGCGTTACATCTTAAGTCCATGCCTGTGCTGTAACCCAAAAAAATACCATTGTAACCCAAAAAAAAATTCAAAAATACGTACAAAATCCACACGCGTCTGATCAAACACTTTTTTCTAGAAAATTGATTAATTTCTAGCTGGGGGTCGTCTAAGAAAGGCCGAAAATTTGTTTATTTGCCCATTAGTTAATGAGCTAAAAGTGATCGATATGTACACAGTATCAGTTCTATGAGTCTGTAGTTCACTTCCAACAAGCAGGAAACTCAAAATGCTAAAGATCAACATTTCGGGATATATAAATAATGTTTAAACATTGGTTCGTCACATAACGGTTACTCCCAATAAGGAAACGTTGCACTTTCGATGGCAGTACAGCGGTGAACCATCTTTCGATACATTTGAAAGGGTTTCGAATTCAAAATTACACTAAATATACTATATGTTAAATCTTCCTCGTTCTTCGACAATTTTGACCAGAAAATGTCGACACGACAGCAAAACCGGTTCACCTAGCCGGGAACAAGTTATGGTTGTTACAAAAAACAAACAGGAATTTTGGTATTCTAATATTTTTGCTGTTAATGTACTTCCTTTTTAAGCTTTAAGACTCAAGATTTACAGCTTGATTACTGGTAATACTCTGATTTGTGATCTTCAGAAATTTACGAGGTTCGCTTTTCAGTCTGGCAGATGTTCTTCTTGATTCTTTCGTATTAAGGTCGTGCAATGGACTTAATCTCTGCAGTTATATATATTAGTTTTCTTCTTATATCTTCTATCTATCTACCCCGAGTACTGTTGAAAAATTATTGCACTAAATTCTTTTATTCCTTCGATGCTGGCAAGGTTAACTGAATTAATCGCATAGTAATACATGAGCGCTTCCACTGGCGTCTTCAAAAGTGGAAGGGCGGCAACGTTGGACCACCTGGCAAGCACCGGTGCTTCCCGCCAACTGACAAAATTTAGGGCTCCCCATAATTCAAGGCCTCCGCTAGGCAAAAATTATAATTTTCTTCCAATAAATATACATAAATTTGACAAAATTTTTGCAACGACACTGACACCTATTTATTAATTATTATAGCCTTTTTCGTTCAATTTTGAAAATTAAAATTCGTTATTAACTTCAGAATGCCCCGTTTCATGCGTCCTAACAATATCCGGTGGCCTAGGCAAAATTTTAAGCGATTGGTGAAGTCAGTCCAAAAAATTTAGCGAAGTTTCTAACCCACTTATGTGACTAATCGTCCTAGAAAAATATCAGCTGACCGGATTTCCGCAACTTACTTAATATGCATCGGATTCATTCTTCCCTGACGAACGGGCGGATTGAGACTAGGCCGCATGCCTAAAACAATATTATATGTATAATACATTACTGGTACTACAAATTCCGACTTCTCCACAGCACCAAGACTATTCCATGGGCTTTGAACTCAAACCACCAGCTCCAACCCGGAAGGAACTGGAAATACTTGGTGGAATTCTCAATCAGGTTACTTAGGTGGAAACCGTGTGTCTTACAATTGCATTTTTTCGTGTTTTTCATGCATTTACAACATTTTGATCGTTGGTTTTATCGAATATTTATTAACATGAAAATGCGTAGTTCTGCGAGCCGCCAACATCATTTTACTTAGGATTTTGTCATGGATTGTCGGAACTTCAAGGCGGTAGTATTGAATTTTATTATAACCATTTTTTGTTTAGAAATATATCTGATTCATCTGAAATCACTTAAGGGTGCTGGGGATTGACATGGGGAAGAAAATTTATCTGGGGGCTAACCTAGTTCTGCGAGCGGCACATCGTTTTACTTAGGATTTTGTCATGGATTGTCGAAATTTCAAGGCGGTAGTATAGAATTTTATTATAACCATTTTTTGTTTAGAAATATTATATCTGATTCATCTGAAATCACTTAGGGTCCTGGGGATTGACATGGGGAAGAAAATTTATATGGGGGCTAACCCTTATGTTCGGGAGCTGACCGCTATTAGCTATTTCCGCCATCGAATTTTGACCCCGATAAATATTATCTCCCACCAACATAAAGTGTAATTTTAGCATTTGTTGCCCATCTCAATCATAAAATGTAGTAACACTGACGCAGACATGAACACAATATATATATTGCCAAAGTAACCCTGAGGGGGCATAAATAAAATGCTGGCTATGCCGTTATCGATAAACTAGGCCTAAGCTAAGGCCCTTATATGAAACATACAACGCGCGCCGGACTGCTGCTGACTGCGTGGCAAATGCTAGGCAAACCGGTAGGTCCCAAAATACTGTTGTGCAATACAAAGCTAAACATTGGGTCTTAGAACGACCGTACGCTACTTCGCGACGGATGTGATAAATTACACAGTGAGTCCCTTATATCACGAAAGCTTGACTTATTCCCGTTCACGGTAACAAGACTATCTTAATCAGAGATCACGATAATAATATAATAAAACAGTGTACCAGCTTTAGACCTCCAGTGCAAAACAAGGTCAACAAAACGTCGGAATGACAGTAAAGAATAACTGGAGCATGGCAGTAATGAGTTGGAGTCCCATAAATCCAAGAATGGCACCTATGCAACTGATGACGAACCCAACAAATGTGATTAATATTGTCGCATATGCCACTATATGTTGGTATACTCAACTGGACATGGACGAGTTCCAACAGGTGCTAGTAAGCGAGATCATGGATGTCCCATGGCGCGTCTTTCTGATAGTCGCTGGTAACCTCAACGAACAATTAGGCCCTAGGCAATCTGGGACAGATAGAGGTTGTGGACGTTTCTCGGTGGGGCAACGCTGCAATGGACATAGATTTATTTCTTTCACACAGTTCCTCCTAAGAACCAACTTTAAACAAAAAAGGCGCCAAACATAGCGACTACCATAAAGCAAATATTACCAACTGTGCCAAATCCTCGTCAGAAGCAGGTGAAAGTTATGGGCTTATGATCGCAGAAGTTGGTCAAACGTTCTAATCAGCGATCATGCTATGCAGGTCCTATAGCTTCGCTTGAAACTGAGCGTTAACTTTACAATACAAAAGCGCGAAAGTGCAACCGGAATCCCGCTTCCGGCGAAGATCACGTTCCGGTTGCGGTCCCGGAAAAGGCAAAAACCATACCGGAACTGGAATTCCGGTTTAAAAATCTTGTTTGAAATTGTCCACATTTTTGCTTAATCTGTAGTCCAATCATACGTTATACATACACAATGATCAAGTTCCAGCACAACCAAAGAAAAGAATAGACTAACTCAGCAAATTATCCTCTAAAACTTAAGCAGGACACAATTACAGTCTGGGCTCTCCATTCACTGAAAATTTCCCCGGAGGCATGAACCAGCCCCTGGTTCCGAACCGGGGATCACCCGATTTTGCCAAGAGCAAAACGTTTAAAAATCGTATCAGAAACACTGTTTAAAAATCGTGTTCAGACACTCGAGAGAGAGAAAAAGCGATTTTCAAGCAAATTTTTGGGTTCAGAACGGATTTTTAGTACAATTTTTGATCAAATTTTACGTACTTTGGACCGATTGGAAACAAAAAAATTTTTCAAGAGGCGGTGAACCGGGGGGAAGGGCAAGATTGGGAGCATGAACCGGGGGCAACTCTTCTGAACCGGGGGGAACCCAAAAATGCCAGGTGCACCCAACCCAAATTTGGAGAACCCAGTCAGTAATAATTTTTCATCTTCACCCGGTAGGAGTTTGTTAACAAAACAAATCTAGGTCGATGGTTATAGTCGCCTACCCATTCAGAAATCTGCGGTATATGTTACAATTGAACCGATCCAACATAATAGAGTATAGATTACTGAGGTGTTTAGCTGTAAGCTTGGTTAATATAAATTGCATGATGCATCACCTTGCATTTGTGCACTTGTCAACTTTGTAGTAACTTTCCGTTGGAGTAAAGTAACATATCTACAAAGCAACCAGAGACTGCGTTCCTGGGAACGAGCTGTATGTATTGAAACTGTGCGAGCAGTATCACAGTTTGTCTCATTTATAGCATTCTGATCGGAAAACTCACCATTTAGCTGAGAGGAACTATTTGCACAACGCTAAACTGAACAATGTCTCAGGCCAACAATCAGAAAATTGCAGTATACCTTATTATGTTTTAGAACTATATAAACCTATAATCTCAAGTTTCCTACGGAATAACGTGTAACGAACGTATATCTAGTAAAAGAATGTCGATTGGAGACAGATCAAAATTGTCTAGTCTACGCTCCATGCGTTACAAAAACATTAAATTTGACGCAGTTTACGTAAAGCCTGTACCGGGGAAGATATATTTCCACTGGAAGTCCAAAAAACCGACATCTTGATCGATAAATAGATATTTCAGCTTCCTCAGCTTCTTCAAAGTCCCATAAAGGCAATAATGTTATCGCAATACATTAAGTTAATGTAAAAGTTATTTTTAATACATTTCAAATCAACAATGTCTTCATTTCGTCCTTCATATGTTTTACAATACATAAGTCTGGAAGACCAGGTTCCTGGAAACAATACTCTCATCGAACCTTCAAAGTTTTTCAGAGCTACGCGCACAACTTAGCCTTGAGTGGGTGGACTCATTCGCGCGCTAACTGATTTGAAAGCTTGAAATCCCTACTTGTGCCCTTTAGTCATGCGCGAAGCCAGATTCCAACATCTTCTTCCCCCCCCCCCCCAGACCAAAAGCTGGCCAAAATAGAATCGGGTAGGGTCCCGAATGGCCCAAAAATCACGTATTCACTGCAACTCAACAGCTAGTGTATCATCTGAGTCAAACTGGTCTCATTTTATGTAAATATGCGTCTATAAAACTGTATATATTACTTTGATACGCCGTTGTCTTACGATGTAACATGTGGGTCTGAACGGGTTTTAAAACGGACCCATGAGACCCAAAATATACGAAACCGGTAATATTTAAACAGCTGCTCGGGATATGTGTTTTGCAGGGAGTAATCGAAATTCTAATTCCGGTTCCGGCGAAAATCCGACATATTGATCGATGAATAAACACTATAGCTTCCCCAGTCTCTTTAAAGTTTCAGAAAAGCAATAATGCCGTCGCAATACATTAAGTTTACTGTAAAAGTTATTTCTAACACATTTTAAGCCCGCTGTACCTTCATATCTTCCTTCATCTGTTTTACTATACATAAGTTTCGAAGACCGGGTTCCGGTTTCGGATCCGGTTTAAGTGGACGGTTCCGGTCCCGGTTATTCCTTTTTCATTTTCGTATCCAGCGCTTTTGCAACGCTATCACCAAAAAGGGCGCTTTATAAATGCATCATTATTATTATTTTATAGAGCAATTCATCCCCTATGTAGCTGAAAATGGTATACTGGTATTGGCGTTTTTACGCTGCAACGTTGGATCAAGAGGACATTTTCGATGGGCTCATATGATACTAAAGACACGAAAATGGAAATATCCCCGTAACCGCCCAGTTTTGATCTCATTTTCAGAGTATTATATCATCGACGTACCTGCACATTGCGAGCACAATAATCGATGACATCTTTATAAATATTCAAGCAACATGACTGATATTCCGCGGTTCAGTTTCTAACTTAATGTTCAACATAGCTGCCTATATACATCTGTCTAAAAACATATTGACACTCATAATTCACAAACTTGGCGATAAGACAAGCTGCTGGTTAATATGTTAAACAATTGACGGCGTCGCAGGGTTTTTTATTCCAAAACAGATCCTGGGTCCAGACTTACAAGTTCTGTGAATTTCACGAATTTTTACACAATAAAGAAACGTAATTACGAAACGCAATTTTGCATTATTACAAGCAGATAAATTATTCTCTGCTTGTCCAAAGCCAGGATAAAAGATAAGGGCCATCCCTAAAACCAGCACCAAGCAACTATATACACATGTAAGCAGGAACGGCTGAAAGTCTGCACATTATAATAGAATTTATTAGCAATTCTATGTCTCCGAAACTAAAACTGCCTTGGGTCCAGCAAAATTTTTTCGGTCTAGACCCACACAATCATTTTCGATTTGCTTTGTTATTTTTATTATTTAAATCATCCTGAAACTACTGATACTGCTACACTAGCTTATCATTATTGAACCGGGCATGAAATCTTATGCCGACATATGATCCTAGAAATTACACAAATACGGTATACAACACTAGACAAGTTTCTTACTATTGACAGCATTTGCTGCATTGCCAGCGGTGGCATCGAAGGAATCTGGAGAGCTGCCGGCGTTTGCTGCAGCCGCAGCAAACGTAGCCATCCCTGTCAAGTCAGTAACGCCACCGCTCATCATATTAGGAACCGCACCCACACCAGGTGCACCTCCCTGGTAATAACTGTTGCTTGGACCCGGCTGCATAGTGCTACTCGCATATCCAGAAGTGGCCGAACTACTCATGCTATTACTACCATTATACATCATAGCGCCATTATTCGATGAATTCGCATTAAAATTCATATTATTTCCCATCATAGTTGAATTATTAGTGGAAATGGACAAATTATTAAAAGGTGGAATATTTGACATATTGGATGCGCTGAAAACGCTATTACTGTTGTTGTTATTAGTATTCGGTGGTCCGTTTCCAAAAACTCCCATGCCACCTGGCCCATTGCTGCTAGGATTACCGCTCCCTGTACCACTCAGACCCATCGCTGCTGCATTGAACATACCACCAATGTGTGGATTAGTCGGAGTTTGAAAATAATCAAAATGATTTGTTGTATTAAGCGCACTTATAATACTATTGACGTTATTGCTATTGTTCGTCGAATTTGCATTACCACCAGCGCCCATATTGCCACTATTGAACATCGGACCAGTACTAGACCCACTGCTCGGGTTCGCCGGATTAAACACCGATATATTCGTCATTGCACTTCCACTACCGCCATCGTTGTTTCCGGTAAACATCATGTTCCCTGCATTACCCGTCTGTTGCGGCCTCACGAACCCATCATTAGCATTAGACGCATTGGCGATATTGTTATTGGCGCAACCACCACCGCTGTTGTTAAACATCAGATTTGCTGCAATACTACTCGCTGCTGTGTCAAATGTTGCATTACAGGTTGCAGGAGTTATACCCAAGCCTGAATTATTGTGCATCATAACATTGAAGCCTCCACTATTGTTGTTAAAACTGGATGCTGTTGTCTAAAAACAGTGAATGATAAATAGATATAAAGTTAATACACAACGACTATGAATTGCCGAAAGCGAGCGACTCGTTCATGCATATCATTTTGAGAGATTTATTTAAAACACAAGTATACCTAGAATCTGAAAAGACATTTTTGCAGATGAGCAAAACCAAACATACCAAAAAGTTCTATATACACATCGTCGGTTTTCTGTTTATTTATAATACCTAGAAAAAAGCTTTTCCGCTTTCAACAAGTCAGGAAGCCGTTTATTTAAAAATATCGCCTCTAGAAGTGTCATATGTTTCCAATTTAGTCAGCTGGCTCCTTAGTCTCCTCAAACTTCTAATAATTTGACCTAACATACAGATTTTGAAAATATCAGTAAAAGGGGAAGCACAAGCTGCCGTATTAAGAAAAAACGCGCCCGAAATCCAAACAACAATACGAACCTTATGTCCCCAATGCCATAAAAGACTAAAATAACTGTTATTGTGAAGGGAGCAAAGCATTTATTTGTATGCGCACTGATAAATATTACTCCACCCATCCCTCTTTTTTCTAATCATCTTATAAACTTATTTTCTCATGCAGAATTTTCCATATCATAACCTATAGTTCCAGCCATTACCCTATATGAGATTTGTCTAAGCAACATATCTATGGGCTATGGTACAACCCCTTAAAGAAGATAACACTGCATTTTTGTGACCGAGATAAAACAATTTTTCAATTAAATCTCGATACACAGGCTTCAAATCAAAAATTTTGCATATATTTTGTGACGTAGAACGCATGACATCTATAAATTTTTGTCATACGCTTGGACAAGGATATAATTATGGGCACTAAATGGAGTCCCAAATGGACCTATTTTAACCTTTTATATCATATATTTAAGATAATCGTTAAGAATTATATGGTGACTAAAGCTATTTTCAGGATTCTGAAAACAATGAGATGATTGATTTTACTGTCTGTGTGACCAATTCCATGATTTTCAGTATAAAACTACATCTTGCTGCAACTATTATTACAAAGATTTGTGAGGATGATAAAAACGATGAAGTGATTCATTTAAATGTGTCTGTGGCCAATGTACCCTTTTTAAAATGATACTGTATCCCTAGAATCCCCCGAAGCATTCACAATATGTGGTTTTAAATCAAAAGTTATATTTTATTGCACTTGCTATTAGAAAAGTTTAGGAGGATACTGAAAACGATGGAGTGGTTCCTTTGAACGTGTCTCTGACAATGTATTCTTTTTGGAATGGTATTGGGCTTAAGGCATGTATATTTTTGTGGTTTTAAATATAATGTTATGATTTGTTGCATTAGCGATTAAAAAAGGTTTTCGATGATGCTGAAAGCGACGAAATGAATCATTTGAGTATGAATTCCCTGGGACATCGCTTATATTTAAGCATTTTTGTGGATTGCAACATAATGTTATAATTTATTAAACCTGCGGCTAAAAAGATTTTCAAGGTTACTGAAAATGATGAAATAATTCAATTAACTGTATATGTGATCAGTACACCCTTTTTTCGTATTTTGCTTTATCACAAGGAACGTCTTGAACTTCAATGAACGTCTTGAACCGTGTGTTATTTTGTATGTTTTAGTATAATGCTGTAATTTGTTAATGTACTAATACATGGGTTTTGTAGGCTGGCGAAAACAATGAGGCGATTCGCCCAAACGTATATATTTATGATGTATAAACTTCGTTGTCTCGTAGTGACACACAATGGCTGAGCAAATGTGACTTTACCTGCCTTTTAATATTAAGTTTATATAAAATTTATTTTCTGTTAAAACAATTATCTTTTATATCAATTCAAAATAGCTGAAGCGTTAGGGATTCTGACCTAAATGAATGCTAAAATTTGCCTGATCGAAAGCCTGGGGAGCTTGAAAACGATGGGGGAGTGGCAAACTTATAACATCAAGTTCCGACTTTGGTTAAAAATTACAGCTGCAGTTAGGATTATTCCAAAATATATATAAACGCCCAACGAAAAAGTAAAATACATTGTTACACTTAATTACTGCATCAGTGATATCAGTTAAGAGTGCATTAGTCGGACTGCATTCTACTACTTATTTTCCAATTATCTCTACGTTATTCGTCATAAAGCATCTTCCCACTGCAAAGCCACCGTACTAAGTTCTTTAGCAGAAAACGACCCTTTTAGAAAATAACATAGGCCTTAGTCAATTTCCATATCCTTACCGAATATCTTTTCCGTGGCAGTTAAATTTTTATCATTGCCTAGACATTCACAGTATTTTAGTTCTAAAATACCTTAAAGAAATAGACTGCGGAAAATTTATTTCTCACATATGACTGCGCTATCCAAATTGGGGGGCGTGGGAGGAGGCCCTGGCATTTTTCGGTTCCCCCTGGTTCAGCACAGGTGTGCCTCCTCAGTTCATGATCATTGGCAAAATTTTGTGCTCTCCCCTGTTCACCGCCTCTTGGAAAATTTTTTTCCAATCGGTTTAAAGTACATAAAATTTGATCAAAATTGGTACTAAAATTACGTTTTGATAACAAAAATTTCGCAAATTTTATCGAAATTTGGTTCAAAATCGCTTTTTATCTCCATCAAAAGCGTTTTGACAGTGTTTCTGACACGATTTTAACCGTTTTTCTCTTGGCAAAATGCCCCCTAGCAAAATTTTCAGCGAATGGAGAGCCCAGTATGGTAATGTTTTCTAGCCCCTCGTCGAGGGTACAGCAGTCAATCGCCAACCGGAATTTTGACACTGGTTGCTTCCGCAAAACATATCAGTATAAAATTGTTTTGCATGCACTACCGGAAAACTGTTATATGAGCATAGTTGACTCACAATCTGTTAGGAGACAAAATAAATCCTTGCAAATAACACTAACCACATTAGTAGTAGCAATCTGTTTGTTGACACCCATCGGCGAAAAGGAATTCATCGTCGTTCCACCTCCTCCCATCAAAGCAGTGCTGTTGGGTATAGGGGCGGTTTCTGCAACAAGAAGCAATAAATCCACAAAAGTAACATGCAATGGGAACAGTAATTTCAGTACCAAAACAAGTGGTACTAGAAAGTCTGATTTCACGTGCTTGATAACCTAATGGACACTCGTTGCAACGTAAAAACACCCAATAATATGCCCAAAATAAATTGAAAAATCTATATTTGTGGTAAGAGCAGTCCAGTGATGAGAGCAACATCACCTATACCGGCTGTTATAGATATAATATCCTCTTTCATAAAATTCCAATTTTTACCTAATGCTATAACATAGATAACAGCTCTTATTAATACAGTAGTTATAAAGCGTTACAAATCGGTTATAAAATACGCCTAATATCGCCAATATATCTGTATTAATTACGGAGATATGACCGTTTTGTGCAGTTTGATATTGTCATGCTCATTGACCCTTTTAACCCACCTGCACCACAATGCTATACCGAAGGGTAGCTTTGAGGAAAGGCTTTACACACAGTCGTATAGAGATTTAATCGCGCTAGGAACACGATTTGGTGAAAATATCTTAAACAGTTCCCGACATACAAACTGAGGAGCATATTTTATCGAACTCATTTTGACTCTATCTTGCCCGCTTCGGCTCATTTTGGAAGGGAAAATTGAAATCAGATACCACACCTAACCAAAGGGCACAAAATAACGATTTCAAGCTTTCATGCTTTCAAGAAAATTTGAGTTAAAAATACCAGAAGAAAAATCTTCAAACGGACAGCCCTAAATAGCGTAAGTTGAAAAGTAAGAAATCTTCGTTAACTCTATGTTTACACAATATTTATTTAGAATGAAAAACTAAACAGTTGCCATCTCAATGCACTGCGTGCTGTTATGGAGTGTCTCACACATCAGTTACGACACGCATTTGAAATTAACTGACCGTCATATTAATGCAACTTTTGCCCCAAAGTATGACAAATCCTGATAAAGTTTCACATTAGTTTTATTTCACGCATAATGGAAACGGGGCATGCGAAGCGAGTGGAGTTTCCACTAGGGGCGCTAGTTGGGGAAAATCGTGAAAATTCCATCTTTTGGCAGGTTTCTGTCATTCGTAACTCATCTTCGGCTGGATGGATTTCGGTAAATTTTCTTTATTCGGTAGCAAAAGTGACGAGGGTGTGCCCTTTAGTTTAAAGTTAACACCTTCGACCATATCTTCAGTATCAAAATGGTAAAAAACAGGTTTTTAAAAGTTCTTTGCCAAATCTGGCCAAACGGGTACCAAGTCTTTCACAGCCCATATCTCGCAACAAAGATTTCGCATCGAAAAATGGAGATAGAATCAGCTCATCGAGAGCCATAAATTTGCTGATTACGACTTTTTTGGGGGATTCTGGACCGCTGTGGTTCCGAATATGGTTCATCGACCCTTGCCAGAAAAAGCTATTTTGTAGATTTCGCCCTGTTATTGCTTTTACGTCACAACGAATGCCTATTAGGCTATCAAGCAGATTGGATACGATGGTTTTACTATGTAGAGTCCCACTTAACTACATTATACCTTTTCATGGTGGTATACCTTTCAAAGGTTTTACGGTCGACGAACCCGACTTCCAAAATGTAGCGTGTTTTTAATTATCACATTATGTATTGCGTGCATGACATCAAGAATGGTTTACATAGGTATTTCTGAAAGCTCAATACAATCATTTTGTTATCTTCAGTACAGCGTGCATATCTCAAGCCGTTTCATGGATTTTTAGGCTGAACACGGTTTCACTATCTAGAGACCAGCACAAATACTTGATGCGTTGTCAGTTGTTTTCGGTGGGTTTAGGGTCAACGAGGTTATAGGATTTTCAATATATTCAGGGTCCAAGATGTTTTAGGGTGGTATATACATAAACACAGCCTCCTACAGGCGATTAAACAAAATGATAACTTAAAACGCTCGCCTCCGTTTCACCTTCGCTTTCAAGTTAATAGTATACTAGAATTTTGGTGACATGCCAAGTGATTGAATTGGGAGAAATGAGAAACTGTGACGTTAACATACAGTGGAACAACTCATTAAAAATATATTCCTGTTACGAAACAAAGATATAACTCACCAAAAAAATTATTATTCTGCTGTTCAATAAGGCATAGATGCAGCAAAACTGATAGTCAGATATCTACTACGCACCATACTATACCTCAGAACTGCTTACGAATGGTGAACAACATAATGTAATCTATGTATATATAAGAATAATATCAAAAGCACAGTAGCACAGAAAACATAAACAGAATTTGCTACAGAGCGGATGACACTCGTCTCTTTAGCGCCACTCGCCTTGTCTCACCCCACACATTGATATAACTACTTATTCATGAAGAAATACGTTTAAATACAGTGATGATTTGAAACCAGCACCCACTAAAACCCATATGAACTTATTTGGAGCCACAAATCTATTATTATGCAGTTAGAAGTGGCACTGTCACAGAAGACTATATATGGCGTCGTGTCCAACTTTGGCCTCAAATATCAATTGACCCTGTGGTCCTACATCAAATCCTTGCGGGTAGCCCCGCAGTAGCTCTATCCACATACCAAATTTCGTTCGAATCATTTGAGTGGTTACATAGCTACACCTCGACATAGTTTGACCAAAATTTTGGACACTTGACCATTTGCTAAAATTCCCCATGCCGAATAGGGACCCAACCAAAACAATTTACGTACCCATAAATAAAACATCCTAGGACACATATTTCGATATCAAAATAATTCAAATCGACTGAGGAGTTGCCGAGTTATGAGCAAAAATGACCAATTTTAGACATGTACCCCTGGGTACCCTCTTATGACCCCCTGTGGTGGGACCTGGGTGCGTCGACTCGGAATAAAACCTCCAAAAGGCACATCAGTATTGTAGCTTTCATATGAGCCTTCACACGTCCATATCGGTTTACGTTGAGATAACGAAGTCCTGTTTACAGAGAAAAAATAAACGGACGCCCATATTTTTCACCATAGTGCGATCTAGTGAGAATTTTTGATTCCGAAGCTAGTGCTTCTCCATCTCCGAATTAAATTATATGGAATATAGAACTGATGCTGAAGCACGATGCGTGATCGTGTATCAACAGAGGCCATTCTGGAATTGAGTGAAATTTAACAACAAAAAGCTATTTAGGTGCATACAGTCGTCTCTCATGCAAGGTTTATTTTGGGTCGACAGGTGGGTCTGGACCCAAAAGTTTTACTGGACCCAGTGCAGTTTCGGGTTCGAAGACATGGGGTTTGCTAATAAATTTTATTAGGGTTGCGTTTGCCTTGGATCATACGTAATAAGAAATCTCTTCATAACATAAACATCAACGTACATAATAAACAGATTAATACAGTTTAAAAAGATATACAAAATATAGTTAGCGTGCTGGAACTCCACAAACTACAGATGCGATGCTGTGCACCCGACAAAGGCGTACATGAAATTTGGTCTAATCGTTTGCAGTTGGATGTGGTGTAAATTTATTATGGCTATGTAATTATGTAAAAATTCGTGAAATTCTCGAGCGAAAAACTGTAAATCTGCTCCCAGCGTTTAGGGTCTGGACCCAGGGTCCATTTTGAAAAAATCCTGCTTCATGAGTAACCATATTTATCGCACCTGCAAACAGAATTTAATGTAACTGAACCAGGTACACTGCAAACGCAAAATAATTTCTGAGATTCTTATACCATTATCACGTCAATATTCAATCCCACTTCCGCGAGTAATAGTTATGAAAAAATAAACAAAGCTCAGTAATTATTAACAATCAAAAAAGTACAAAAAATGCCAAAACGAAACCACAAATCACTGCATTGTCGATGTGATAGCGCATCAAGTCCTAATATGTCTCACGTTGGTTCTCCAAAAATAAGCTACATGCCACAGCATACAGTATAGGTACCAATGTCCATCAAGTCTATATATCCCTCGTTATGTTCGTTTCCCTTAATTATATAGATCATGCGTCTTGCTCCTGCCTTCTCCAACAAGGCATTGTCTGTGTGAAAGTGCATCAAGATCTAATATGTCTCACGTTGGTTCGCACAAGAAATGCAAACCGGCGCTACAAAAAAACAGCATGCAGTATATGCACCAATGTCCATCAAGTCTAGATATCCCTCGTTATCCTCAGTTCGCATAATTATAAACATCACGAAGTTTGCTCTCGGCTTTTCCAACCAAAGAAAATCATAATCCCATAAAGAAAATATTCCTGGATTTTTAGTCAAAATAAAGAAAAAATTGCATAAATTTAGCACATCAAAAAATTGGCGCATGGCGCAGCAAACTAGCTGGGACCATGATCTGGGTGAGGCCAAAATTTACTAGGTGGCACGAACTTAGAAGAACCTGGGGAAGGAGGTTGACATACCTGGAACACAATTTGTTTATTTGGAAAATGGAGATGTTTGTGTCTGTGGGATTGTAAAAAGGTAGTGGCTATAATGTCAGTGATTTTGCCACGTAGGCGCTCAGTGGACGTATTAATATTTGGCCAAGCACTGATGGGCATAAAGTGATCATTCCAAAAGTGTCGATTCTGTTGAAAAGGTTACAACCGCTGACTTAATCCACTTAATGTTCCTTTCAACCAAATTTATTCGGTAAAATATCTTTAAATTCACACGAGAAACGTTGAATCAATAGAAATACGCTCAAATATAACACTTTTTAGGATGTAAAATAAGCAACACAAAGTACAATCACTTTAACGACATCTTTCTATAATTTAAAATTTGAATTTGGTTCACTAAATAGACATGTCATCCCTTTCTGGCAACGAGCTATCTGCGATTCGGTTGTCTAACTCCTGAGGAAGGCATAACTAAGGTATATTTTCGAATAATCTTACGCTAAGGTTATGTGCGTTTGAACTACTGAAATTCATTGATCCATCAAACATTCTACAATACTATTTGTAATTGGTATTAATTCAGTTTGGTAGGTATCTAGAGTCGAAAATCCTTACCAGTTCCGTTTGCTTCAAACTTTGCCAATTGCATCAAATTATCGGCAAATATATTGGAACTGTGGTTGGCACTATTGCTTGATGATGACGCGACTAAGCTACCACCGAGCGGGACGCAAGCAGAGCTGGTCGATCTCAGGTTACCGTTAGCCTGAGATAAAAGCTCTGCTGATGGGGCGCCGCTAGTAGTAGCACCAATTGGTCCAGTGCCAACACCAAGTCCATAGACGCCGATAGTATTTCCTGTTGGTCCAGTTCCACCACTCTGAAGGTTAAAACGACCAGGTGTAATATAATATAAGAAACCAAAACGTCAACATGCAAACAACTCAAGACTAAAGTTTCATGTCACATAGACTGGTAACTCAGACGTCGAAAGGAAACGAGAGGGGAGCGTTGTTAGCCTGTAATCAGTGGCTATTCCGAGTTCACCAATTTGGCTTCCTGGGTAGTTACAAAAAGGCAGCAATAGAACAACAATATTAAAAGAAATGTTACGCAACATGTCTAACAACGAATTGTTAGACCAAAATTTTTTAAGAATAAATCATGACTTGCAAAAAATCGGAATTAGACACATCAATTTTTCACGTTGTAGGCCCATAACACTTGTCGTATTGCACGAAATACAATGATTTCTTCACATTTAACAACCCCGAAATACACAAACAAGTTTTATTGCCGCAATTCATAATCGAATCCCTGTCAACTTATATTTCCGGGATTCGACATATCTAATGTAACATGTTTAATAAATTTAACGTGTTAAATTGTTTCGTAAGATAACCGGCTACCCCAAACAAGCAAGAAACTCACTTTGTAAGTGAGCTTCACCATTTGCGGAAAGTCCCTTTGCGCTGTGTTCACATGTCAAACTTTTTGTTCAAAATTTGAGATCAAATATTGGTCACATTAACGTAATTCGTGACGGAAAAATATGGCAACAACCCGGCTTCAGAATTTTTCAAGTTCTGTTCCTTTCCCCGATTTTAAGTTTTTTCATTATTTATAAACTATAATTTTGTTATCGAAATCAATTGTATCAAAAAAGAATTAAACGAAACAAGCAAAAATTTTGAGAAAACATTTGGCTCTCAATCTGTTTATATCAAGGCAAGCACAGACAAATGTTCCGTATATGCAACCAGCCAAAAAACCAACTCATATATTGTACATAAAAGTTTGATTCGAATTAGTTACTAAACATAGTAAAATAGATACAGCATCTATTTTAAACACGACCATAAAATTTTAATTTGCGACTTCATATAAACAAAAGTTAATCTAACACCCTTAACATTATAAAAATACTGGCTATGCGGAGGATTTACCGCTTGAGCTCCACCGCTAACCATTCCATTGAGCATGGAATCGCCTCCGCTAAGGCACCCATTGCTATTCATCATTCCCGAAAACAAAGATGACGCATTGTTTACTCCAACTGATGCTGACGAATTCGCTAAATTGAACACAGACTGATCATCTGAAAAAGAAACACAAATCAATGCAGTGCTAATTTATGTTCAAATTTCAAATCTACAACACAATGTACAAGTAGGATGCTTCCGCTATAAACATTGTTTAAACCCTGCCCTGTCCACTGTGGGGGCCCCAGTCTCCAAATCCACCATGTTCGTGAGCTTTTCCCTAGTGACCGTCCCCCCACCCACTCGGCCGAAACCCCCATGTTCAACTAATTCCAAAATTTTTATGTCTGAAAATTTAAGTTTTTTGTTTGCAAATTGTTTTTTTAAACATTAATCACCACTATTTATAAGCCTAAAATATCGTTTTTGGCTTGAAAATACATTCACGGTAGTAAAAATACATGTTAGTATTTTTAAGCAAAATTTATCCCCCACTTTTAATTTTCCCACAAGAATGAACATGGGGCCCCCCGAAGTTTTTTTCGGAGGGCTGTGCACAGGACAGTAAAACGTTGAGTAGAAAACCCTAGGCCACAGCAACCATTATTTCATTCGGTGCTGCGATACCTAAGTGTGTGTTAATCACGTGTAAGAAATTCCTTACAGTGATAGTAAAATTATTGTGACTAGGAACCTTTGGCATTCTTCTCCCAATGCATTCATCGGTTGACGAGAACCGCTTCAAGCTGCACTTTTTGCAACAGCTATTTTAATATCAAAAACTGTTTATTTTGAACTACTTACCTAACGTAAAGCCCAGCTCTTACAATTATTTATATTTTATCAGTCAATTTCTTCCAAAAGTACTGAGCCATTAAACCCAGGGTAGGATCAAGTGTTTTACATCATTTCTAGAATATCTATGTCTAGAACAGAACAACATTGTGAACTAAATGTCCGCACTAAAAAGTAAGCACTGTGTCATGCAAGTCAAGAGGCCAGACGACTTATAATCTTTCAAGCGTTATTTTATAGCCGATGCTAAGTGATGTAGTATAATACTATAGCAGGTACTGAAAAATAATAAAATGGGACATAGCATAACTAAAAATTACATTAACTTCAAATGATAGTATTTTCCTGAGTAAAATAAACTAGTTATTTACGCAGTGAAGGTAACAAGAGCGAATGCGGCTATTCTAATCTTAGTGACTGGTGCATAGTTTCGAATTCGTTCCGAGGTCACATAAAAGCAACACACCAGCAACGCTATACGCATTTTAATCACATATCAAACCATAAAACCCTTTAGCACTTCCTCCAAAGATGAGAAAAACAAAAAATTCTTGAATTTTATAATTCACAAATTATGAGAAAAATTTTAATTTGAGAAGATTTTTACGTAGTAGGCACCAAACACTTTGCGTATTTAAGGCATATCACGCAAATACCATTGTAGTTGTTCAACAGCCCCGAAAATTTACAGATACGTTCAACACACGTACATACATCTATATTGAAAAAGTAACAAAATGACAGTTTTGCTGCAAAATTAACAAATTTAGCGCCAGCAACGTTCTGCAGTATTAGCAAAGTAAATAAATTTGAAACAATGAACTCACGTGTTTAATGGAATAAATAGCCTCACAACCCATCGTTCACACACAAGCAACTAGGAAGCTTGCTTGGTAAAAATTTGAAAATTTCACTTTTTTTGGGTGTGGTGCTTTTTAAACTTTGGATGGCAGCTTGAAAACGACGCTGCTGTAACAAAAAAGCATAGCACCAAAACGGTTCTCGATTACAGGATTCCGAATGCCATTTGTTAATCCGAGGGGTCTGGCAAAAGTTATATATTACCTAAAATGTTAGGTAACACCAAATGCCCGGAATCAGAAAGTCTCCAATTCGTGTCGGTTTTGTGAGAATTTAGGTAGGAAATCGTTGGAACAGCGTAAACAAAGTTTGGTACACAACTATATTTCATTAAGCATGAAATAAAAAATTTGCGAAAATTCATCAATCTGGTAAAGAGTTATGCGAGCAACGAACGGGCAAAAAAAGAATTCTGGTCTCATTTTTGCGCTACTTGACAGAACTCCGGTTACGCCATTTCAAGAATGGTATGATATTGTGTCCATAGCTAGAACGGTACCTGAAGCTCAATGGACTCTCTAGTCAACTATAGTTACAACGGCACCAGAAGCCCAATGGACTATCTATTCAATTGAAATTTTGCCAGGGGCATGAGATGGGTGTTTGGTTCGGAACTAGGGGGCGCCCAATATTTCCAGGAGAAAAAACGGTAAAGAAATTGCTGTTTGAAATGCTGACAAAAAGCTTCTGATGAAGAAAAATCGACAGTGAAGCAAATTTCGTCAAATATTTATGAAATTTTTGGTTTCACACAGGAACTTCAGCACAAATTTTATTAGAAATTTGTGTCAACTGGGCTGTTTCACAGAAGGAAAACAAAAAATTTTGCCAAAGGGCGATGAACCAGAAGGAGCCAAAAATATTGCCAGGAAGCACCCACCGGTTTTGCCACGGGCTACTTGAATATGTCGAAAATGTCAGCCCCCACACTCCCCCGATTTGGAGAGTCGAGTCAAATTTATTTCTTTTAACTATTACATGAGTGATGATTATTCTGGCTTCTCCAAACTAGCAAAATTTAAATAGGAGGATTGAACAGGGAGAACCTACGGAAGTCGATACACCTAAAGACCGCTCCCCCATTTGGAGAAACGAAATTATTTTCGCCCGAGAATATGAGAACAAAATTACTGAAAACAGCTACATTATGCTTCCGTTCTTCACCATTCTAGAACATCTGCAAGCTTGATGACGTGGAAAAGACGAAATGATAAACCAAAAAATTAGTTGCCTATACCAGAAAATAGTGCTCCCGTAACCTCTTCCATATTTGAATAAAATACATATACGCACAATAATACAACGATTCCCACCGTTTAAAAACATGTCGGAAGACTATGTTCAATACGCATTAAGTTGCAATCTTTCCTACTGTAACTCATAAATTTTTTCAAAAACCAAAAACTATAAAATTGTAGCATGACACTGCAATTAGGACATGAACGTTGGCGAAAACGAAAATCGCAACACAAAATCTTCATTTTATAGTAACGAATTATGAAACTACTGGCCTGTCCGCAGGGGGGGTGGACGACCCCACCTCCCAAATCCCCATGTTCGTGAGATTTTCCCCCATGTCCGTCCCCCTCCCACTCGGTATACACCCCATGTTCAACTAATTCCAAAAATCTTTTACGTCTAAAAATTTATGGTTTTTGCTTGCAAATTGTTTTTAAACATTAATATCCACTATTTACGATGCTAAAATATCGTTTTAGCTTGAAAATACATTCACGGTAGTAAAAATGCATGAAAATATGAAAATATTTAGTATTTTTAAGCAAAATCCCCCACTTTTAATTTTTGCCCGAGCATGAACATGCCCCCACCCCCACTTTTCGGAGGGCTGTGAACAGGCCAGAACTATCCACATATGACTGATCGAAACAAAACTGCATTTCATAGCTTGTTCTACTATTACTGCTTAGTAATCGTTTGCGGTTTAGGCTACCGTATTATCCCAAAATCGAAATCATGCAAACTACTAGTAGTTACAATTCCATCCCACAAGGTAATAATGCATAGCTTACATTTGAAAAAGCCAGCCATCTGTGTTACCGTAGATTCGAACCTTTCTATGTCGTGAATGAATTCGAATCGTGGCAAACTCTGGACATTTGGCGTATTGTTTATGAGCGTTAACAGTTGACTCGCGATCAGCTTTTTGAATGCAAGCACTTCTTTAGCATTGCCGTGTGCCAATAGACGGTCCGCAAAACTATAATTATAACAAACGTTTCTTACAAGTGAAAAAATGGATCACGGTATACATGCTTACAGGGAAGGGGTTACCCCTGGAGGCCTCGGCTAATCTCCCTGACAGTTGGTCCACCCCCCCGATAGGCGGCACCGAATGAGCTGCACCCCCACCAGCGGGGTTATCCCGCCCCCGGGACCCGGTCACCCCCTCGGACTGCGGAGTGGTCGATGTATGAACAAAACAGATAAAGTAAGCCAAAAATTTAATCACGTTACTTTAACAAAACCATCCAAAACAGAGTTAATGTAATCGTTTAGCCAACACCATATACACACCAAATCGCTAAATTTAATAAACAATCAGTAGAAATGATCCAAAGAAGACAAACTACTATCCAGATAATTACGATCCACCATTGCTCACCTGCACGCGTCCCTTATTCTCTCGACCGTTCGGTGAATCAACCCCATCATAACGTTAATGGAGCGCTCTTGTTGAGAATGCAAGCAGTCTAAATCGGCCAGTAACGCGTCTTTACGTTCAGTCAGTATTTCGCTATATTTGTCGAATGCGTTTTCAATCGACAACTTAATTTCGTCAACACGTGACACAAGTGCCTCGAGCTCCAAATCGAGTGTACCTGACGATGCTTCACAAATATTGCACTAAAATAAGAAAAAAGAAATCCAGACTTTTTAGCCATATTTCGATAGTTAAAGGATGATTTAAAGTAGCGACATAAGCAATTCATCATAACATAACCAACGGTGCCTAAACAAAGAGTATGACATCACCCTAATGGTAATGTTGAAGGTCTCGGGCGAGGCCTAACCCCTTATCAGGGCGGGGATCAAAACACATCTATTCCCCCGCTTTGCAGGTGGTATCTCTCTCTAGTTTTGTGGTCGGTATGTAATACCCTTCAGTTTTTAGAGGCGGTAGATTCAAGCGATGACATATATATTCAATTGACCCACTCAAAGCTGAGCGAAGCGACCTACCCAACCCCTCAAAGTTAGTGGGTCATATTTCCCAACAGCACTGGGTGGTCGACCGACAAATAAGGGTGTAAAGCCAAAAACACCAGCGACATCAAACACAGGTTAACGGTGCTGGAAAGTGTCATACAGTTCTTCCCTTGTGTACTCTAGTGAGTTATAACTAATAAAAACACCAGATATACGTAGTCATTATTTCAACGTCAGCAGCTGCATATCGAATCACTACAATAAACAAGATACAATGATCAAAAAGAAAACCAGCTTTGTATCTGTATTAGATCGACGTGACGCTGCTGCATTACGCACTTCCACAAACGTAATGCCCATACGACCCCGGCTATCGTGGCTTCAAGGGCGGACCTATTGGGTTCAGGTCCTTAAATTTTCTTTTATTCGGGTGAGGCCCAAGAAATTACGGAGCTTAGCAAGCCACAAGAGCGCTTCACAGGATGTGTTCTGATCCTGCCGGACGGGTTGCGCACGTAGCCTAAGAGGTGCTACCTTTGAAGCCCCCAGGGAAGTCGGCTCCGTCACCTGCTCACAGGCCAAAGAGACCATACCGCTATTCCCTATCCACGTTTAACCCGGGAAGTGTATTGATAGGGGATTTGGATTGGACTAATTTCCTTACTTTCCTGAACGGTTAATTTATTTAGCAAGTGGCCCCCACTAGGGTCCGAAAAATCCCTAGACGTTTAACGTCGGATTCGCGCGTGTAAATTTTTATGCTGGGTACTTTATACTGGGTGAGTTTCAAAATTCGGCGGTAGATTTTCCCTTAATAGTCGCACGAGTCGTACTAATACAATAACACAATTGAATCGGCGAGTCACGCTAAGGTTTTCTTCTTCAATGCGCGTGTCAAACCTGAACGTGGGTCGTCGATAGGGCTGACGGATTTCAAACACCTTTAAACGTTTTGATTGAACATTTATTGATGAGTCACAAAATTGGATATAGACATTAACATATTGTACGGGCGGATACAACAGGTACAATGTCACTTGTATGGTACGCTATAAGGAGAATGAGCAGGGTGATTAACGGGTAAATTGCGGAGTCATCGCCTTTTTCACGGAACTCCCACAGCTGAGTCAAATCACGGCGTGTACGGCTAAGACTTTTCTAATGACAGCTGCGCTTACCTTTCTTGTTAAAATGGGCCGGGTTGAAAGCAAATACGGGTAAGTAATACGGAGCGTAAAACGGTTAGTCATCGATATAGAGGCACCATTCAGCTAACTACTCGCTCGGCACCACGATTGCTAATAAAGGGTACTCCGATAAAACAGCAGGTTCAGGTAAGTGAAAGGCGGTAATGAGGCGGGTGTGTTCAAATGAGGCATCCGGGACGAAGCGTACAATGGGAAATTTGTGGGACTCAATCTTGCTCATCCTAATCACGAGACTATGGTACATGATAAGTAAGCATTGGTAAATGCGATAAGGTAGCGATTGGATTAATACACGGCAAAGTATCATTACAAACGAGAAATGGTATATATTGACAAAACGGTAAATTTGAGAGGCAATCATTGGTACGACTCATGAATTCTCCTATGATGCGACAACGGTACGATATCTGAATTTTTCCCTTTTTCTTTTTCTCCTACTTGCATACATGCATACTTACAGTGGCCATGAAATTTTCAACAGGATGTACAAACATAGGTACTGGTTAATTTTGGTTCTAATTCCCTATACAATCAAATTATTTTTCGAGCATGGTAACAAAACGGTAAATTTGATCTTAAATTGAGGGTCATCTATGATCTAAATGACGGCCAAAAACAGATTTTTCGTGTCCATAAACATAAGCTAAAATGATGCTAGAAATGATCGAGTAGACTTGTCTCATAAGTCGCGCGTGGGTCCCGGTAGACTACGGTTGGGACCGAATTTTCTATCTTTTCAACTTTTCCTAATCAAACAAATATTGCTTTAATTTACTATGCGGGCTATACATATGATTTGAGTGATATGCGGTTGGGTTGAACTCCTAATTCTATGGACTTGTATTGTTGATTCGTCCTAAGACACTAAACGATACGCTAAAACGAGCACGTAGGCCACTACAGAAGTAATGAACCTTTCTGGAGTATCCTTAATTTCTACAGGCTAACAAACTTGGGGTGCTTAATTGAGTTTCTGCACTAATTCACTACGTACTTAACTCAATTAATAAGGTTGGATGTTGTCCTAGAGCGATCGAATCGTTCATTATTGCTACTAAACAGCGGTAGGGGACAAACTCGAGCGAGTTCCTGACTTACTACGTAATCTAAAATTTGTCCCCCGTTCAATTAATTAATGCCGGAAAGCGGCTGTGCGTTATCATTATACAAATTCCGTGCCAACTTTGGGACATAGGGGCAAGGGTTAAGAGTGTTATTGGGAACCTATAATTTTAACTAGAACGAGAACTATGTGTAGCGATGCCTCATCGGTCATCGGCGTTATCCTAAAAGTACCAAAACTTGAGTTATTTTGACTTGAAAAAGACTCTCAAAAAGAGCTCTATTTGGTACTAAAATTGTACTAGCATTTTAGCGTTTCCTACTCGACAAAGCGAGTCAGTAAGCGGAGGCCCCGGTTCTCAGGACAACCGTAGCAATTTAACTAACTGTATTTGGTTCTAATTACGTCTTTAGATTGCGCGTGTTACTAGTTCTCAAACGAGATTTTGGGTACGATTCGGTTGGGGCTGGGGAAAATTTACAATTCTCAATATCTTCCTAATTTACCAGCCTTTCTCTATGAAAATTTGCATGGGGGCTGGGCTTGACCTTACATATCGATTTCCTAGGACCGAGTCAGCGGTCTTCACAATAATTCGTCCGTCGGGCCTAGACCCGATAGACTCGATATCGTGTCTGGCGATATCGATAACTTTGAAATACAAAATGCTGACACTTGTAATGCAACTTTTCAACACTGGGGAAAATATTTTCCCTTTCCTAACCAAAATACGGGTAAAAGCAAGACCGAAACCGACTTACAAAAATAGTACAATTTGTGCAGTTTGAACTAAGTCTGAGCGGCAGTTGCGCAGCTCAGGTTTAGATTTCTTACTACTTTTGAACGGGCCACGGCTTTGCCGGGCTCAATGGCATAAATGGAAGGCCAAACGGGCCTCTATTTATACGAGAAAAGTCATCAAAATTCCTGGAATAAATTTCGAGTTATTGACAGTTAAAATTTGGGTAGGGGCGGACACCTATCGGGCCCTCGGGTTTATGATTCCGACCCGATAAAATTGGGTTTTAGTGTGATGTCCGATAGTGGACATCCCTATGAAGCAACAGCTAAGGTTACAACAAAATTCCTGGAAAGAATCTCGAAATATTTTAATTTTGTCCTTTTTTGGCGGGGCAGGTCCTTTCAAGGCCGTCGGGTTTGCGGTTACGACTCGAAATCGATACGTTTTAAAGTCACACTCGTTAACAGACATTATTACGAATTAACTGCCAAAGTTTTAGGAAAATTCCTCGAGAAATACTTAAGATATTTCGATTTTCATATTTTGGTGGGGGCGACCCCCGTCAGGGTCGTCGGGTTTAGGATTCCGACGCGATGTTTACACGTTTTAAGTATCCAATCACTAGCTCGGATCCTTTTCGAGATCCGGGTAAAATTTTAATCAAATCCCTGGGATGGTTCTCGAGATATATCAAATTTTCACACTAAGCGAGCTATCTAGCGCACAGGACATCGAGGCGATTTATCTAATGGTGATACAACCTTTAGCTTGTGGGCGATGTCTAGGGCACTATTGTCATACTCATAAAATTTGATTGAGATCCTGGGGTTACTTAGTCAGCCAATACTCCTGAATTCCTACTAGCAAAGCAACAAAATGAATGGACGGATCTGCGTCCAAAGAAATCGTAAAACGTATAAATTCTTGGGAACAAATTTTGACAAATGCTAAATAAAACTTGCGTGACCATGGATGATTCGGAGTTAAACTGATAATTTTCAATCAGCAATTTATTTTATTTAACCTCGGTCGGCTCAAAACTAAATTTTTCCAATCTTAACTCGACTCAGAGAATCATGTAAAATAAGTAGTTGACGCGAGTGTCGCGTCGTTTATGCCTTAACTCGTTGAGCGAGGGAGGTTCAGCACGACTTCAACTCATTAGTTAGCTAGCTTATGAGGGCAACTTCCTATCGTTAAGGAATTGTGGGACAAGCTGGGACGGACGGGGCTACCATGTAAATCAAAGTACGGACAGGGAGTCCGTGGAGGCTTGACCTTACGAGTAATTCGTGCGAGTTATTTCTGTTTGCCTCGTCTATTCTACTAGCTTACTCTACTTAGCAACAGTCCTACATCCCCTCCCCCTCTAACTCTCCCTGTCCACACATACATGTTCGACTCCATTCGGGCAACGTCCATCGCGCGTCCATCCAATCGCAAGAAAAACCAAGTTTCAGTAGTCAATCACCGAAGACACTGAAGTGGAGAAGCGCCAGAGCCGGTCTGCAAACCGACCACACTCTGCGCTGTCGAAGTCATGATGATTTATTACTTTGTTTCTATTAAATTTATATAAAACTTAATACTTACTAATAACTTAATACAAAACTTTTATACTATAAACTACATAAACTCCTACAAACCAACGATACAACTCCATATTAGACGACAAGCCATACTACGAACTGTACAGCAACTTGAAGAGTCGATAGTGTATCTCGGTGGATCAGGGCAAGTCGAATTAAGCTAACTGCTATAAACTTTATATAGAAACGTACTAAACTGCTTCTGATAAGCGACTTCCCCGACTTTTATATTAAATTTATATTTCCTTATAACGTCCATATCAATTTAATGGAAAGTCGCAAAAGTAAACAAATTGAGCGGTTGAGACCACTATAAGCTTTACGAAGCTGTTATACCAAGCTGGACACTTCAGGACATTCGTGTTTAGTGCGTCCAAACACACACAAAGTATTAATCTAGCAGCGTACAAGACTAATACGAAGTAGGCTATTAACTTTATATTAAATATTCTTAGCTTAATATTAAAGCGTGCCAATCTAAACTTATATTTATTAAATAGACTTCAAGAAAAGAAACGCGGCATATGTAAACAAAAGAAAGAAGGGCGAGAGCAAAGGGGTAAAAAGAGGGTGGCACTCCCTCAGCAATGGCCGAAGTGCCAAATAAGACTCGGATTCGGACTCGGTATGTCCGTCCGAGCAAAATGATATGTAACAGGTCGGTATTCGGACGATAGTTGGAAAATAGGCTCTTGGAGGAGGGTCCATGCCAAATTTTACAAAAGTCAGGGTGTTTCACACCGTTCTCCGGGTTGAGGGTACACTTTTCTGGGGTGTTTTATATATTTTTGGGTTAGTCCCTTCAAGGGGAATCCAATGAGGGGTTAGACGCCGGTCAGGGCGTTATGCCTGAAATCTTCATATGGGGTGTCTAAAAGTGGGCACAGCGAGACCGGTCCAGGCTTAAATTAATTGTAAATGTTGGCCATTAGAGTGTGACCAAAATTAAATTTTCCTTAAAAGATTGCATTAGGCTATGGTCAGGATTAATCCACCTCGTAACGATCCGTATGGATCTGTTACATATCTATAAATAGTTGCACACAGCTAACACAGCCAACACAAACAATATCACTGTAACTGCACCTAGATTATAGATATCCGGAGTTTTGGCATGGTAACGGTTATGAAAGCAACCCATGGACTGTCAAGTCGTTCGACTAAATATAATCTAAAAATGCACGCATTAGAAAATTTTCAAATATAAGCAGAAAAGCAATTGCCGAAACCTCTGGTGCTATTTGTAACTCCGTTGGTGTTGACTTCATATTGGCCGCAGAACATTAGTTTATTCTGTCCTAAAGTACATATTTTTCTAAACGTACAGCTAAATAAATCATGAAACGGATTAAGAGAGACGCACAAAAACTTATCATTGTGCACATAGGACTTTGGTGAATTTCCTCGGCCTGGACATGTCTCTAACTGTGCACCATGCTGTAGTATTTTCTGACTTGAAATCTTACAAAGCCGGAGTCAATCAGACTTTCTTTTCTGTCTTGAAATCTTACAAAGCCGGAATCAATCAGACTTGCTCATATTAGCAATTATAATAACCGTTCGGCTTCTAATCTGTAACTTAATCCCCTACAAACACGGATGTTAGTTATAAATCTTGTAGGAGAACGCGAAAAATATATTTTACGTACCCGATAACAGGGTTGCAGTAGCCGAGTTAAATTTTATCATCGATCTCCTGCTTTAAAATTTCTGCTAACATTATGGTAATTTTGCATACTGCATCTGGTAAATTCAGGTAGTTATTTGTAGCGTCATATAGGCTACTGGTAAACGTTCGATTATAGCTGGCACACAAATCTCAATACTATTATAGGCACTCAATAGCCATCTGCTGCCTGGTGGGGTGAGAGGATGGTCGTGGTGAACGCCAATTCTTGGATTCCTCGTGCTCTTGGGAAGCTACCCCATTATTTTAGTCACAAACGGGGTCCACCATCCATAACTTGCTTGGTCACCCCCCACCCCGTTCAGGTATTGACTACTAACCAGCCGAGGGCGGTGAAAAGTGGCACAAGGTTTTAAACTAAGTGATAATATAAATATTGGTTGATATTATGGGCCCTACGTATTTCGCCGTCTAAACAGGTTTCCCTGTTCATAGACAAACGCTAATTTTGGCCTCGTCGTCATTCATGCAGCACGGTACATTAATGCACGACTAAACAAATACCGAATTTTTTTCGCTGAAAGGCTAAAAAGACACGAAATTTCCCAATTTTGCCTAAAAAATCCCGAAATTTTCCCCGCGGAGCTAAAAATCGCTAAAACTTGCTTCTTATGTAACCACAAATTGTTATTAAGCTAGTAACTCTATCTAGATTGCAGAACGTAGTGGAGCATAGGTACACCGACGCCTTTTGGGTGCACAGCCAATCAGCTCTCGATAGCATACGTCGATATGCTATATGTGGATATCACACAATACCGCACAAGTTAGAACAAAACTAACACCGGCAGTAAGTTTCCCATGCCCAAAACCCCCAAGTGCAAGCTACCAACCTCCCAGGACGTAACAGTAAAATTAGGAATTTTGGATCGATTATCCATGGCGGCACCATACCCCCCACCCGTAGAACCATGAATGTCGGATCAAAATCAACACCAGCAAAGAGTTTGCCATGCCCTAAACCCCAAGTAAAACTTTTCAGCCGCCCAGGACGTCAGAGCAAATTTTTGAATTTTGGGTGCCATACCTCAAACCCCATGAACCGGTACCCTATTTGAAAAACAAAAACAGGCATCGGCATTCATCATTTTACTATGAAATAAACCAAGCAGAACAAAAAATCGAAAGTTAAGATAAAAATAATCTTGCTTCCGTGAAGGGTACTACAATGAGGTAAAAAACCTTTATTTTACTCTGACATCGAAGCTTGGGGGCGCCATACCCCTGTACCCACGGAACCGTTGGTCACAGAGCAGAACCAACACCGGCAATGAATTTCCCATGCCAGAAAACCCCAAGCGAGACTTTTCAGCCGCCCAGGACGTCAGAACAAATTTTTGAATTTTGGGTAGGGGAACCATTACGGCATTATACCTCAAACCCATAACTCTAGAACCGGAGCCTTAATCGAAAAACAAAAGAGGCATCGGCATTTATCATTTTACTATGAAATAAAACCAACCAGAAAAAATGCGAAAGTTAGATAAAAATAAGCTTGCTTCTGTGAAGGATACTAAAATGGGGTGAAAACACTCATCTTCACATCTGACCACGCCCTTGGGGGCGCCAACCCATAGAACCATGGGTCACAAAGCAAAACCAATACCATCAATGAGTTTCCCACGTCCGAAAACCCCAAGTTTAAGTAATACACCCACATGTACATACCTAAATATACCCACATATACCTATGTAATATATGCTAGTTTGGCTACGTATAAGCGTACATCTAAGCGGTCATAGCCAGTTGTAAAATAGACCAATCATGCTTGAAAATGAACACTCACGGCTATAAATGACCAAATTTTGAACAGGACAATTTTTGAAAAACCCTGTGTGGAAATTTATTTTTATATTTTGTACTGAGTATTTTCAGATTTTTATAGATTTGCTGTTCGCTGCACGGCGAACAGCCACGGCTCTGTACATCATTTTCACGGGTAGATGTCGTGGTGGGTTCCTTCTAGTTGTGACTCACTACCTAAAGCCTCACTATCCTATCACTTGCTGCCATGTCATATTTTTATTAGCGGAAAGAGTTACCGAATCGCAACACATAGCTATAAATAGCGTGTTGAGAATGGTAAGGCGACCCAAAATACCTCACCAAGCCTGGCCGGCCGTATACATACACAGAATAACGTTAAATCGCAACACATTTCATAGTTAATAGTGACACTCCAAATACGGTGAACAAGTGTTGTGGGTCGGTATCGGTAAGGTACCGAGAGGTATCCTACTAAACCCGGCCGACCAATAACACATTAGTTATATATACATTGAATTATGAATATACTACCAAGGACATGCAAGTTTAGCATGGCCAGTGCAAATATCTATAATAATCATGGAATTACGAACCAATGATACAAGAGAAATCGCTATGTATATTAGGCAACCACAAATCTTATATGGTAAATCAAGTGCTCGACCAATTGTGCATGTAATTTTAACAATGGGTAATATGGTTACAACGATAAGTCATACAGTTACAATGATGACAGTTAACTCAGGCAACGATGACAATAGGTCATACATTTGGAACAATGGCTCACACAATGATAATAGATCATAAGTACGTACAAACAAAACTTGGTTCATACAATTATAACTGGATCTAGATAATAACATAACATATATAAATATGAGTTATACCAATGATGCCAAATTCATTAAGGTCAAAAGTACTCAAGCAAGTTATACTCGATCATATACACACATATATACTCGCTCGAGGAAGGAGAACTTGGATTTTGTTCAAAGCCATTAATTTTGGGTGTTGATTTCTATAGCGAACATAGGCTTAGGGTTGAATAATGTTGCTCATTAACATTGCGGTGCGAATTAATCTGTCGCGTAACGATCCAGAATGGATCTGTTACAAATGGAATATAATAAATCAACGTTGGATCATTATATTCCTGAATAAATTTAAGAAATTTTAACGAAGTGTTTAACATCTAAGGAAGAGATGGCGTCGAAAAGCAGTGATGATGTCACAAAAATAGTGGATACGACTATAATGGAGAACGATTTTCAAACTTACCATAATCACTACCGCAAAAACACTGCTAATGCAAAAGTTAACTTTGTTGAATACGTCAACTATAATAAGATCCATTAAGTGTTTTGTGCAGAACAGGTTTGTTGGGTAAAACATCCTCACAATACAGTAAGTGCGAAATGTGTTTAAAACTATAGCTTTTAATGAGGGTATTATGTAACCTCATGAATGTATCCACCAAGCAAAATTCAGTTCAAACTGGGCTAAAGCTCTAAATTTATAGAATACTTGGTGCTGTTTTCAAAAAACTCTACTCTCAGATTTTCCGGGAAAACGCTATATATTCCTCTGAGAGATCTCGAAAAGTGACGAAAAATTGCATACTTAGCAATTGCAAGCTAGTACTTACAATATTCCAAGTATCAACTACTTTTTATGTACTACTCTATGTTGTTTATGTAGCACCTACGAAAACATATTGTGTATGGAAGTGATTTAAATGCGCTTACTAAATATATGACATATAAAATGGTCTGAATGCAAATCGGTTAGAACCCGTAGCTCAGCAAATCGCGGCGAATGCAACGGAATGAAGTGAGTTAGACTGCTCTTATTATGCGGCAAGCACATTTAGCAAGTGCGACGCAGTTAAGGTAAAGATACACAATGGAATATATATCATTTGATGTGGAAAAAGATACGCCACTCAAGCGACTAGTCAAGCATAAGTCAATTTACTTAGCTTCTCTAGTATCTTCACAGTTATACGGGAACAATAATGTACAGGCGATACATTAGGAACGTTACAGTCACGTTTTCAGTTTTAAATAAAATGGCACCGGATGTAAAAACAAAAAATTCAGTGCTATTATTACTATTCAGACCTCACCTTTTCTCGACTATCACTCAAAATATTTTCAATTTCTTCGCGCGTCCGAGTTTCCAGCCTAATATCGATCTTTTCATGTTTATGCTCTGGAGGTTTGTGTGAAAGCACCAAACACTCGTTGCATACTGGGACCTAAAATTGTAACAAAAACATACATATAAATATTACAAAACATACCTAAACATTAAAAAGGCATCGAGTTAAATTTCAGAGATACAGCCAGTCCAGTCATCGTTTTCCAAACATAAACAAGCTTAAGACTTTTAACATATAATGGGCTTTTTAATTTGATGCAAATACCGTATTGCGCAACTTTCAGGCATGGCCGTGGCATCACTCTCGGACCTCATGTCTTATGCAAAAATGGAATTTACTACATTTAATATATTGGAGCCACCGTCACTGTTGCGTATACAGATTTACCGGGGGCCTTGAAAACCATTACTTGCACTGTACCCTTGCTGGCCTAGCACACCGTTGCTTATACTGCTCTATTGGGGGGGGGGGGTGCCTGGGACATTGAAGTGTTGGGGTCTTGGACGCCCTTGCTGTAGCAATTCTTTCAGGTAACAATAAGAACCTTTCCGTAGCGTTTAGTAACTAGTTTAGCGTTTTCCGTTCAAAACACCAAACTTGAAAATATTTTGTTGTATAGCGCCCAGTTGAAACTGTTGTTATTTCATTAAATGTCTCCTGAAAAAAATCCAGCCTAGTTAAAATTTGAGCATAAGCCCACCTATCAGGGTATATTCAATTCTTGCAACTTTATTTTAAGCAATGCCAAAATAAACTTTTCTACTTATATAAGCCACATGAACATATCTATGAATTATAAAAAGAAATGCTCGCCAATTAGACTGCTTAGCCGCATATACAATACCAATCCGTAATTCATTGCCAAACCCACCTGGCATGTCGAACAGAAATAACGGACATTCTCAGTGGAATGTTCGCGACAATACACCGGCTTGTGTACAGTTAAAACACTGCTGCCAGAGTCTTTCATATCATCGAAATTCACAACCTAAAATTATTAATAACTTAGGAGATTTCACCTATATACATTGAACAAAAATTTTCAACCATAAATAGCAAATTTCTAGGCTGTTGTGCACACTGCATACACTACCGTACATGCATCCATGAGCAGCGCAATTTCAATTCTACACGCAACGGAATTCAATATCTGCATGCACTGAATTTCCGATGACCGACGCAACAGAAATTTGGAGCAACGCAATTCTGTTGTTGATGCAAAATTTCGACTTGTAATTGATGCAGTGGAAATTAAACACTCCAGGCAATAGAATTTTTACTCATCCTATTGAACGATATTGAGATGGATTTCTCAGGATGCATCGCGAAAGGCAACAGATGATCCAAATAAACAGCACTTTAGGAAGTAGTTGCTACCACCATTTATCTTTCCTTAGTTCTAACATCTATCGGCTAAATTACATTAAATCGTTCAGTCACACTCTATGGTAGTCAGCTGGTGTAGACGTGGGTCTCCACATGTACGTTTCTGTGAATACAACAAGCGAAACAATAAGACATTTAGTATTGTCTCTACATTAAACCTTATCTGACTCGCAGAAAAAAATACGCTATTTAAGGGAACAGAATTATAATCCCGTGATAAAAATGTTTACTACACAAAGTGTGCTTAATTAGCTGAGTTATGCAAGTTTTCTAGTAAAAATGTTCTACTGCTAATAATGAAATTTTGAACTAATGCAATTCGAAAAAATGCATCACGGCAGTGGTTTTGCCGCGACAAATTGTAATTTGCTTGATTGACGGCAACAAGTGGTTGCAGTGGAAAAATGCACATACATGGGATTTTAATTTTGCGCTGTATTCTCGCGCAGTATTTCATGGTTCCTTGGGAATTGTATAGTGATTAGTACAATGAATATATACTTTAGGGTGAGCTAACAATCTAACATTTTCACTCATGACAAGATCTACCATTTTCACTCGTTTACATTGAAGTGAGGGGAAATTTGATTAGTTATGTATCGGACGACTTTAAATGCGAATTTTAACATTGGGTTGTAACTGAATAACAGAATAGAGAACCATACATGTAAAATGCGTGGACAGTCGTTGAAACAAATACTGCAATCATCCATCATGAAATCTATTTTTATTATAAAACTACACCACTCCACATCTGAATTCTCGCTGGATCTTTCTTAGCTGGTGTGGGTGGGACTCTGCCCATAGTGCGTTGACACCCCAAACAAGGCCAGTTCGGAAGAGCAAAAGTGCAAATTGAAGAAACGTGGGTTACAAATTATGCATTTTTAGGTAACATGCTCATACTAATATTGCCACTTGTAGAAAGGGTAATCAAACATGACGCGCACATGGACCATATTTGCCTGAAATCATAAAGTAATTCGCGCAAGTATATAATAGACTCAAACACTAGCAAACATCCACGAATAATATTGATCGATCAACGAAAGTGAGTATGCATAAATTCCGCAAATTTTTCAAATACACTATATATGGTGCACGGCATGTGGTAATTTACCTTATGGCCTTCAAAACATCGCATAAATTGATGCGCTTTGACGCAATTCGGACACAGGAACAAGGCACAGTCCGAGCACCGCGCCACCGCACATTCCCCTGCTTTGCACGAAGTGCATTGAATTTGTCCCTTGCGAACCGCCATGGCTTCTTGTTCGGCGACTCTCACAAAATCGGGCAGCAAAAGCGCGACCGATCGGCGGCTGTCCGAACCAATACGGCTATCCTAAAATTACGTGCCACGAAGGTAAAATTTTGTCAGTGAATGTGGACCCGAGCATTTCTGATTCGGCGGCCCTCACCATGTTTCGAATGACACAGTTTAAATTAATAAACAAAGCTTCTCAAAGACTTGCCGAAAAAAGATACTGCTTTAACCGGATAAATACTTTATATAATTGTTCTGTCGAACAAATAATTTACTAAGAGAAACCGTTAGAGTAAGAAATTTGAGATCGGCAAGTCACAAATTTTAACAACCAAACAGGTGGTGAAAAACATATTTTTATTCGCGTACCTGCTTACAGATCGGACAGCGCACTACGCCACTAAGCAGGGGGCCGTCACGGTTGTTGGCATCGTCGTCCGGCTGCAGCTCACGATCAAGCCCTCCACTGCTTAGCCTTCCAGCGACTGTACCAGTTGTCATAGCTGAAGATGTGGACTCTCCCCGCCGCTCCAACATGTCGACAATGCAGTCTTCGCAAAAGGTGTGTAAGCAAAAAAGTACTCGAGGCTGAAAAAACAGTAGTATATTTAAATATACCTATCAATTTAGTAGCTCAAGGAAGAGTGGCCAGTGTACGATATGACGAACAGTTTGTCCACTAGACGCAAGGTTTCTCATCAAACTAAAGGACTCACAAATAAACGTCGATCTACAATAAAGGAAGTCTTTTAATGCCAAGGATCCTTTTCATAATCTCTGGACAATAATATATCAACAATGCAATTAACATGACGAAGTTTCGAGCACCAGATATTCATGTTTTAAGGTAATTTTCATATACTAAAGGTGCATAGCCATATACAACACAAACAAAAACACCTGCATCGATGTCGGGTATCAACGAACATTTGTTGTAGCAGTCTGACAACGCAAAATTTTTGATAATAACAATTGACCACTTTTTTAAAAATCGGAAAAATGTAAAAACCCTTTCTCTAATTTTCGGCCGGAATTTATGTTTAGCCTCTTGCAGCGTCCGATCTCATAGTCTTAGCGAAATACTCACCCAGCCTTAAAACAATCTACTTAAACAACCGTATAAACAGTGACGTCCTGGCAACCAGTCCGTTTCGCATGTACGCTACTCAGTTTACAGAATTCAGACGTATAGCAAGATGAGTCCCCCTAGCCCGGGGTTGAAAACACTACCATATGACCAATATATAGTCCACAGCTATACCGATTGAACCACTGGGAGTATAGTCAAATGGGGTAAGGGTGTCCTGGTTTCTGGTAACTTTGTTCTGCCGTGTTCACTACTGCGTTAACAAAGGAATAACACTAGTCATATGCAAACACATTATCTCTTCTACCCACATATGTGTACATATCTTGTTAGCTTCAAGCAATATGAGGATAACTGATATTTTTTACCGGCACACCCTTACCCCACGGATTGGGGTAAGGCTGTCCAACCCATGGGGTAAGGGTGTCATCCAGATAAATCTGCTAACTTAATAATCAAAACTAATTTATACATATCTTACCTTTATCTGATCGGCTTCAATGAATGTCCGGCTTCATTTTGTTGTTGCCACGCCCACACCGTACGCCTTCGTTTTGGGATTGCGGTATTCTAACGACCGGGCATCCAACGCACACCCTCCGTTAATTGATACAAGCAGTCAGTAACGCGACGCCTGGTGTGCTCCAATCCAAATAGTCCATTCTGCCACACCAATACCCTCCACTCCCACCTCTCGACTTAAGTTTTTATATAAAGTCATTTGCCTGCTTCGCACAGGCCTTTCATTTTGTTGGCAATCGCCTCCGCTCAACTTTGCGGAAGCCTGTTGCTGCTCTGAATTCACCTCGTCCTCACCGCCTTCGTTCTGCCGATATTGTTGCCCCAATTGAAAGACCGCTTCCTTCTTCCGGGGAAGTTTTTTGACCAGCTCAAAAACCTTCAAGACTGCAGCGAAGTCATTAACTTCGTAGCGTCTGTCGAATCCATGCATCCGCTTACGCTCATAAACGCACAGCGGTCCCGCGATGATATTGTGGATAGGAAAAATGTCGATGTCGCGTGGCTCAGGGAACTGGAAGAGGCCCTCGCTCTGTGACGTGTGAGGTTTGAGGTAGTCGAGTTCAAGAGAAGCTGCCGGTCCATCTGCCTCGTGTAAAAACCGACGAAGGCACTTTCCAATGTAAATTGTCTGTTTACGGCCGCACTCAAAGATTCCAGCGTACCAGTTGCCGACCACTTTAGCTTCTGGGATCGGAGGGTTCAGTGCATCCCAAATTTCTCGAAACTGTAGATAGGCTCGGCGGGTAGCGTCTAAAGGCGCGTTCGCTTCACACTCCTTTTCGTCGTCGCTATCACTGGCGCCCGACTCCGGCCAATCTTCGCCGCTAGATTCAGAATCAGACTCCGGCGGTTGGAACTTGCCGCTAGACCGCGCAACGTTAGGAGCTGGAGCCTCATCGTTGGACTCGGAATCGGACTGCTGCAGTGGCTTCTGCTTCTTAGCGGGTTGTTTGCCTTTCGAGGCAGCTGAAGACCGGGCAGCTTTACGAGCCTTTGCTTCGGCACGCTTCTTGTCTTCTTGTTCGATCAAAGCTTCCGCCACCGCAAATTGCTCATCACTTGTCACTAGTTCGCCGTGAGGATTCACCCTCTTGCGACGTTTGGGAGTAACATACCTTGGCACACTCTTAGACTGTAGTACGGCGACGGCAGCTTCTCTGAAGGACGTTGAAGGCCCTGCGTCTGCCACCTGTAATCCCAGAGGGAGATTTTGCATCTTGTCATCGGGAATCCAAACCCACTTCCCGCCGATGCGTGGCTGCAATTGATCAGCTGAAGCACTTGACCCCGGTGTGCTGGCGGGGGACGGCATGACGGAAACTAGAGGTGCCTTCGCGGCGTCGGCTGCCGTTCGCGGCTCTTCTGGGTCTGTCGGTCCACTAACGTCATCATATGTTAACGTCGGCTTACCGTTAGCAACCCACATTTCATATCTGCGTACAAGCACAGGATCGAAGCGGTGCGTGGGATAGGCGGTGCGGTCACAGTTCTGTTTATCGTAATTGTATATGCCAGCTTTTCTAAATCCGGCGTGAACGTTCGAAACCGTAACAGCATCGGGCCAAACGCGGGCTAAGTGTAAAGCAAATTCCGCCTTGGTCAATTTGTGTCGAGTTGACGCAAGGCGCTCGGTCAACGCCCTTTTCCAGTAGTCCTTGAGAGCCTTAAAAACAGCTACGTCGAGCGGTTGTAGGAGCTCAGTCGTGTGCGGTGGCAATTTCAAAAGTGCTACATTGTGAGATCGGGCGTACTTAATGGTCTCATACCATAGGTGTGAGACGTGCCCATCGAATATGAGCAAGCGAGGTTCCAGATCGGCGCCATTGTAGCTTCTGGTGATTTCCTGCCACTTTTGGAACCATTTGAAGAATTCGCAAGCATCCATCCATCCGTTTTTGTTGCAGCTCACCCACGGGTTGTACTGCGAATCAGGTTCGGGCGACCTCCATGTAGTCTGTACGTGACTGCCCTGGTGGAGGACGAAGGGAGGCAACGTCTTTCCATTCGCAGCATAAGCAGCCAATACCGTTGTGTTATCTCGCCCTGTACCGGTCACAATATGAACAATTTTCTGACCACGGGCAGAAACCACTTTGCATTTGTCGGGATCATCGGGAAATCCACTTTCGTCGACGTTCCAAATTAAATCCGGGCGTTTTGCGATCCCCAGCTTAGCAATCGTACGCTCAAGTAGATCGAAAAAATTGTGGATGATAAAGGGATTGCTCGTTGCATTTTGCCGCGGAACTGAGAGGGCCGTTGCGTTCTTCAGCGACAGGCTGTTTCGTTTCATAAAGCCCGCCAGCCAGTCCAGTCCCGGCTTGGTGCCCTTAAACAGTTTAACCGCCCATTCGTTGTCGTCTATGTTGCGCTGAACGTAATTGTCGACGATATCCAGTATGCCCTTTTTGGTAGGCGCGAATCCAATCAGAGCCAATTCTGCAACACAACCTGCCAAGTCGGCCTCCTGCTCTGCAGTAAACGCTTGAGCGCGGCCTTCGGGATTACTGATCTGACCACGAGTTTTCCCAACTTTTCGGTCAGCGATATGCCGGCTGAGAGTTTTAACGTTTAAATTATGCTTTCGCGCTGCGGCGGCAACCGCCATTCCGCCATCGTAATCACTAATAGCTTGGTTAATAGTTTCCAGCGTCCAGGTTCTAACAATGGGGTGCTTTTTATAATTCCGGGGCATAGCTAACGACACAATATTGTAACTCTAAAATGCAAAATAGTAAATAAAATCATTTAGTACACGACATAAAGGTTTATAATTCCATATACACACTGGGTATAGGCTTACGGTGACTAATTAACCTAAATATGGAATGATTGTTGGTAATGGGGTAAGCACGTCCAGTGACGGGGTAAGGATGTCCTGGTCAGGACACCTTTACCCCATGTCTGTAAAAGGGGTAAGGGGTAAGGGTGTCCATGCCTTTTACCATAGATACGGGGTAAGGGTGTCCAAAAATACCATGTCAAATTGATGTCCCAACCTCCCGGAACGTACCGTTACTATAATCTTTAAAAACATTTCGATTAATATCTTGCTTCTAAGTTTTCAAAATACGCTTCTAGGCAGGTGTACGCATAACATATACACTATACAATATTGTTTGTGTCAGTGCTAAAAGACTATTAGCCTTCAATTGTTTGTACTATGCATTCGTATAGTAGTACTCTTGCTGCTTACACCCAGTGCTGATTTTCTATCCCTACAGCTTCAGTGAGAGATAAAGATATGGATGGACACCCTTACCCCCTATTCTAAGACGGACACCCTTACCCCGTTTGACTATACTATGTAGGTATGCTAAAGTAATCCAACTTGACCTCGCTCCGCACGATCATATATAGCTGTAATCCAAAAACTTTAAATATGCATGCTCAGCAGCAACTGTGAATCTTAACAGAAAAAGGTCTTATCCATCTATATATACGACAGAATAAATGAGTTTCTTGCATGTTGAGAGTAAATGATAGTTGCTAACCGATATTGACCCAGTTAAACACGCTTGTTAAAATATAACCTGGGTATATAAGTACGTTACAACACCATACGAAGCGCTGGATGCAAGTAAAAATGTTTTAACACAAATTGTTAGTAAAGGGTTAGGATAGTCTACCGGACACATCATTTTTTGCCATAACCGGAACCTGGTGTAATCAATGAGGTAAGACAAGAGGACCCAAAATAGGTTACAGAGATATTGGTATTACGGTGTATTTTGAGCCTTATACACATTTCAACTTATCCGAGCACCTTAAATACTGACAATAGTAGCACAGCATGTGCAGCTACGTATATGCACAATTACTCTACAAAATACGACCAATAGCACCCATAAAGCTTGAGAGGTTAAGAATACATATATTGCCGTTTTCGTACATTTCGGGCATCGCCGGCCCATTCAAGACCCATTTCGACCAAACCATGCACCGTAAATAATGACAATAGTAAGCAAAGCATGTGTAGCTATATATACAGGGTGAATTGCTCTATAAAGAGACTAATAACACCATACAGCTTGAGCGGTTGCAGAGACATTGCATTTTCAGCTATTTTGACCTCGCGCGTCCATCTAAAACCACGTTGAGCTAAATCCTGCATCCTCAAACAGCTGCACAGCAAAGCATTATATATAGTCTTATGTAGCTTTTTTCTCTACAAAATGTGCCTAATTTGGCTCAGTTATCTGCACCACTTATCGAGATTCTATCCATATACGTACCATTCGACCCTCTGCATGGTACGGTTGAAGACAAGTGTTTTCGATCGCTGGATAGTTGGTCGTCCTTGGAAACGTCCATGCCAGAGGGAAGGACAGCCCTGCCTAGGAGCAAGGCCGGATTGAGATGAAACAAAATAACAATTGATTAGTATGGGAGCACGTTAGCGGAGTGGAGCCGACGTTTAAACGATGACAGAGTAGGCGCATTAACCACGGACTGAGGGAGGTAGTTCCATAAACGGACCGCTCTATGAGTGAAAAAATACTTCGGCACGTCCAATCAGGGGATGTCGAGAGTATCAAGCTTGAAATTGTGGCCACGAGTCACAGTATATCCAACGGCAAAGTACTTAGAGAGATCTTGGGCAACGTCAGAGTGCGTCATTTTATATATCAGGATGAGATCACTTCTAATACGTTTAGATTCTAGCGTCTGAATTCCTAGAAAACTGAGGCGGTCAGCGTAGTCCCAATGGCGGATAGTTGGAATAATCTTCCTTGCAAGGCGCTGAACCTTTTCAATTAGTTGTATATCACGAGCATAGTGGGAACACCAGACCTTAACTGCGTACTCCACATGTGGGCGGATAAGTGATCTATAAAGATAAATCCAGACAAATTTCGTCCAGTAGTGTATGATTCATTATAAGAGAAAGATGACCCGGCGGTCCTTGGCAGCGATATGGGCATTACGGTAGGAAAATTTAAGGTTATTGGTAACAACAACACCAAGGTCTTTCTCTGAGTCAGTAACGTACAATAGATTGCCCATCAATGAGTATGCTGCGCATGGATTATCGGCACCGCAGTGCATGACCTTACACTTCAGCTCATTTAAAGCAACACTCCACTCATGACAGTAGGAAGATAGACTGTCGAGATCGAACTGGAACGAATCGAAATCAAGATCCGGATTGTATCTGAGCACACGTCGGGCCAACCGGAGGTCGTCCGCGTATTTAAAGATCGCGCAGGATAAGTAGTCATCGATGACATCTTTGAATATAAGAAACCGAATAGGACCCAGAACGGAGCCCTGTGGTACACCGCTTGTCACCGGGGACCACTGGGACAAAGCAACATTTACTGAGACACACTGCCTACGACCAGACAAGTAACAGTCGAACCAGCGGAGCAGATTACCACTTATACAGTTCCTCTCAAGTTTGTGGATCAATGCCCGAGAATTGACTTTGTCGAATGCATTTTGGCCATATGATTTGTCGGATCCACTATTCAACCGAGCCGAGTCAATTCGGCGCATTTATACGCCCGAAGAACCTGGAATCCGCTTTCCCGCCTAACTAAAAGGCACAAATAGATATTTTTGACTTCGAATGAGCTATAGTGTAAGTCAATCCGTCAAGCCAAAGTTTAGTTATGCGTATCACCCCAAAAAACCGTAAACGGACAGCATCGAAATTAACCACTCTGGCCTGTGAAAATTCTTCATTCACTACGCTCAGAATTCAATAAATATCAAGAATAGAATCGTTACGTACCACCGTATTCATCAAAACTGAAAACTTTAGCACCACAACGATAATAAACTTTAGACATATACACGTGGGTATATATTCTTCTTGGGTCAAGTCAGTTCAGTATCTTAAAACCAATGAGTGCTTAGAAATTTGAATTTGAAATTGAAATTTGCGAAATCAAGATTTCACCTGTGTACGCGCCACGACTTACGATACAGGAATATGTAGTCGCTGTTCGTCATGACTTGCGGATTAGCATAGCAATTTACACCCACATTCATTACGACACAGCAAAACACCGCGTTTCTTGATGGCACATTTAGATACAGAAGATGTGCAAAACATATGGTTTTCGCACTTCGGTTCCGGTATGGTTTTTGCCCTTTGCCGGAACCGCAACCGGAACACGATTTTCGCCGGAACCGGAATTCCGGTTTAAAAATTTTGTTTGAAATTTTCCACGTTTTTTGCTTTATCCTGTCATCCAAACATATGTAATATATATTATACAATGATCAAGCTCCAATACAACCAAGCAAAAGAAAAGATTAACTACCAATTTGCCGTGTGAAACGTAAGTAGGGCACATAATTTGAGCAGGAATTTTTCATAATAACTTGCAGGAGTTTGTTAAATCAAAGCCAGGTCGATTCTTGTAGCAGCTATTTTACGCATCCAGAAGTCTGTGGGATACGTTTGAATTAAACCGATCCAACTCGGTAATAGAGTATGGCTTACGCAGAAGTACTTAGGGTATGCTTGGCTAACATAAATTGTGTCAAGCGCTAACCAGTGCGCTTGTAAACTTAACTTGATACATCAGTCTAAATTGAAGTAAACTAACGTTATCTGCAACGCTGATAGAAACTGCTTTCTTGGCAATGAACTGTATTTATTGAAACTGTGCGAGCAGCATCACAGCGTGTCTCATTTATAGCATTCTGATTAGAAAGTTATCATCATTATGATCTAACTGACGGGCACTGTTTGTCCAACGCTAGCCTAAACAGTGTCTCTGACTCTGACCACTGATCAGAAAGTTACCTTCTATCTATTATTTTCTCTTAGAATAATATAAACCAATAATTTTAAGTTTCCTACAGAATAACATGCAACAAATGTATGTGTAGAAAAGGGAGGCGACTGGAGACAGAGCGAAAGTGTGTATTGTACGCTCCAAGCTTTGTAAGCACATTCGATTTAACGCAGTATACGCAATGATGTATAGTGGAAGACATTTTTTGCTCTGAATGTCCAAAAACCGACATATTTGATCGATAAATAAACATTATTAGCTTCCTCAGTCTCTTTAAAGTTTCAGAAAGGCAATAATACCATCGCAATACATTAAGTTTAATGTAAAATTATTTTTAATGCATTTTAAATCCACTATACCTTCATTTCTTGCATCATCTGTTTTACTATATATAAATTTCGAAGACCAGGTTCCGGTTCCGGTTTAAATGGACGGTTCCGGTTCCGGTTATTCCCTGGTGCAAAACTGGCGATGCAAGTATGAATTCATGTCTTTATGAAGGCACATAAACTAATAAAATTACGGTTGCGAAAATTCAGGCCGCACATCGAGGACTTCCGAACCTGTGACTAATGATGAATCATTGCTTAACGCAAAATTCCACGATCCAGTTCATGGTTATAAGAAAAGAACAACCATGGCGTACAAACCTAAAGTTTACTCAGGCCACATAAAAAATTTATTAACTTCCTTTGCAAGAAATAAGTAGAAATTTTACCTCTACAACGTTACAGAGGAGCTTCCACTTTGTTAGCCAACTTTTAATTGTATTAGCTTAGCCCACTGTATGAGGCGAACTGTACAAGCGTCCACCAACTGTTCCTTTGCTAAGGGTTTAGAGCATATGTACATGCTGGCACTCAGAGGTTTCGGGTAGAGGGGGTAGCCGGGGTCGGCGGGTGGATGGTGCATCTTAGGGAGTAGAGCCCTGTCGCGTGGTTCTCTAGAGGAGGTGCCGAACAAAGATGACGTCCCCTCCGAGAAACTCTTTCATTTTGCCATTTTCCATCATATTTTTGCCAATTTGTGTTTATTTGGCGGGGTGGGAGGGGGGTTGTTTTGACCAGGCCTTGGGGGTAACCGCCTTGAACCCTTGCTTCGGCAGGTATGGTGAAGGCGAACGAATTCGACCGGATTTCTATAAATATATGCTGCTTACAAGAACATTTCTGTACTTTCAGTTTTGGTTTTGTTTTCGAAAAAAATTATCCACTTTACATATAAAATTATATATATAATCGGTTTCAAAATATACAAAATTTCTGCACTACATTATTACCAGCACTCAGGTTCCAGTTTTATTTTCGCCTTTACACGGAACTGGAACAGGTGTAGCCGGAGCCAGAACTTCGGTTATTGCCTGATGTATTTTTCGTTTTACCAGTAGCCGAGTTCAACATTCAAGAGATGCGTAAAATTTTACCTCTATAAACGGCTTATTACATCGCGGGCAGTCAAGTTCATCAGGTAAGCCGTCGCCCAAAAATTCGTCGTCTTCGTTATCGTCGCTATCTTGAAAGCCAGAACACGGTGAAGAACTCGACTGTAGAGACATTTTAGTGCACTATTTCACAAATTGTTACAACTGTAATTGTACATACAATAAATCTGCAAAATTGTAACATAAAATATTTAGTTTGCTAAATTATCCGCAGTAAGTCTATGTCAACTACGTATCACTAAAACTTTTAACAAAAAACTATACGAATTTGTTTGAGAAAATTTGTAGCCAAAATTAGAAATATCCACAAATACAACACAGGAACCTTCTTATTCTTACCACATTTCTCACTAAACTAGTAACTCGCAAGCATCAGTGAAACGGCGCGAACGTGGTTTCCCTTTTAAGTTATCATTTTGCTTAATCACCTGCAACAGTCTGTTTTGATGAATATGCCATCATAAAACCTCTTGAACCCTGAATTCATTGAAAACGCTAACACCTCGTCGACCCTAAACCCACTAAAGCAACTGACAACGCATCAAGTATTTGTGGTGGTGTTTAGATACCCAATCTATGGAATTCAGCCTACCGGAAAACCTATGTAACCAACGCTTGATGACCTGTACGCAATACGTAAACCAAACAGCTGAAGACAGACTATAACCAGTTTGGGCAGATAAGGTATGTTGGAAGGCCTTACGACAAAACAAAGCTCGTTCAGGCTATTTAAACGATTGAATTCTGCCCATTCGCATCAAAAATACATTAAGAAGTCGCTGATGGCATTTAACTAAATTATATATTCAATAAATCAATCGCATCGGGTGTTTTTCCAGCCATGTGGAAGGATGCCAAAGTAGTTCCAATTTACAAAGGTAAAGGAGGCCGATCCCAATGCTGCAATTATTGTCCGATAAGTCTGACAGCCTCTGTTAGCAAGGTAATGGAACTTGTTGTACTTGACAAACTTCTTGATTTTCTAAATCAGAACAGGCTTATTTATTCGTCGCAACACGGGTTTATGGCGAGACGATCGACAACGACACAGATGCTTGAATATCTCAACTTCGCTACCAAATGCGTAGACGCTAACGATTTTTTAGATGTGATCTATATTGACTTCAGGAAGGCCTTTGATAAGGTTACCCACAAGGCTCTTATTTCCAAACTATCTCTATACGGCATAAGTGGCAAACTTCTTGACTGGTTCCGCAGTTATATCTCCAATCGACGACAATATGTTTTTGTTAATGGTGCGTCCTCTGGTTGGTGCGATGTGACAAGCGGAGTGCCGCACGGAACAGTACTGGGACCGCTGCTGTTTTTAATATTTGTTGACGACATAGACGATTATGTTTCCGGAGCCATCTATAAATTTGCGCGACGTATTACTAAGACGTTCCCTGATTGGGGCTTTGATGCCATGCAGGCAGATTTGGATAGCTTATCTAATTTCTGTTGGGAAAGGTCATTAGCTGTGAACAGTGGCAAATGCAGCGTAACGCACTGCGGTTTCAACAATCCTAAAAGTAGCCTATTCGCTCATGAAGAACTTGCTAGGTATATCTACGGAGTAAAAAGACCTAGGTGTCCTAATGTGCTCTTACGTAAAATTTTCGGAACATTGCGCCGTAGTATCAGCCAGAGGGATCCGTGTTGTGTACTTGCTAAAACGGACTATTCAGGATTGGAATAAAAAAGTGTGGTTAGCACTTTACTTGTTCGGCCACATGTCGAATATGCCGTCAATGTTTTGGCGTCCTTATCTAGAAAGAGATATGAAGGCGATTGAGCGAGTTCAACGGCATGCCACCAAACTGATTCCGGCTATACGTCATTGGGACTACTCCGATCGCCTCAAATACTTGGGACTGCAGTCGCTGCAGACTAGTCGGCTCCGAATCGATTTAATTCTTGTATATAAAATGTTTCATGATGACGTTGATCTCAAAATATTGCGATTCTTTAACGACGGATGCCAGTTTACTCGCGGTCACAACTACAAGCTAGAGACTATCGATATACCTCGTATGGACATTCGCCACAATTTCTTTTCGCATAGAGTGGTCCGGCACTGGAACGATTTGCGGTTTGACGTTGTCAAACCACCTTCGCTATCATCGTTCAAACTGAGGCTCCACGCATCAAACTGCCTACCACTGTAGTGATTATTTGTTTGTCTTCATGCTCATCAATCCTCGCCGCCGCGAGGATAAGCTTCCTCCGTCAAAGTGGTATACGTCTGTCGAACACAATGTAAAGATAAGGCTAAACAAACAACTCAAATCAAAACTCAAACAGACATTACCTCGGAGGAAGAGAGATACATATATTCTGGAAATCTGGTTCATTGACCCTAAACCCATTCAAAACCCATGAAATATGCACGCCGGACGCTAGACTTGCTAATCATTGTATTCAGCACACCAGAAAACTTCTATATAGACTATTTTTACGCTATGTACCAAACTACTGAAAACCGATTACTTTCTGGAAATGGCGTTCATTTGCTCTAAACTAAATGACAGCGTCTAAAAAGTCAACAGATACTCGTGCTGGAATCTACATAACCAAACCCTCGTATTCAGCCTACCTGAAAACCTATATAGACAATTCTTGGTTACCTGCACGCAATTACGTAAACCAAACAACTGAAAAGACCATATTCTGTAAATCAGGGTTCATAGACCCTAACCCAATGAAAACCCATAAAATATGCACTGTAGGCACTGGATATTCAAATCATTGTATTCAGCCTTAAGGAATACTCGAAACCCGATGAAAATGTATAATACAGCAGCTAGATAAATCCATCGTATCCAGCGTGCTTGATGACCTAATGTGCACTAACTGAAAGGTAAATACACCCAAGATCACGTAGAAAAGTGGTAAACCGCTGTATTTGGCTAAGGGTCGACGAGCCATATTAGGCCCACAGCGGCCTAGGAAGTGGTCGCACAAAAAGTCGCGGCCAGCGACGTTGTAGTTCTCTCTCGATGAGCAGATTGTATTTGGTGGTTTCATTTTTCGATGCCAAGACTGTGTCGATAGATATGGGCTGCGAAACAATGGTACCCGTAACGCCAGATTTGGCAAAACACCCTTAGAAATCCATTTCGGAGGTGTTCACGTTCAAATAAAAGACACATCCTCGTCACTTTCGCTATCGAACTAAAAATTTGTCAAAATCCGTCTATCCGAAAATGAGTTATGAATGACAGAGACAGGTAAAAAAGAAATGTTTCACAATTTTCCGCCCTAAAGCCCTCAGTGGCAACTCAACTCGCTTCGCTCGCTCCGTTTCAATAATAAATGGGAAATGAAATATCTACAATAATACTATTACATTGCGACTATAGGACGATAGTATAATAGTGTACGTACTCGCATGGCAACATTTTAACTATTTTTGACATATAAAATAAAATCGTTTTCGTGGTATCTGAGCCACAGTCACAATGGAGATGAATCATTATATATATACCCTTTCATAAATTGATATAAAAACTTTCAATATGAGCCAACAATAAGCTACTAGGTTGTCTTATCGCCAAGATGGTAAATTCTGAGTGTTGAATTTAGAGAGATGTATACAGCTTAGTGACAATTAGATTACTGAATATGCCATCAAATATCAGCCAAGTTTATGGAACAGTTGAGAATGTATGTACATACCCATTGTTGTGCTCGCAATATGCAGATAGAGGATAAATTAGTCTGCAAAATGACACCAAAAACACTTATATAGCTCGAGCGGTCGCAAAGACATTACCATTTTTTGTCTTTCGGGTCCCATGGACCCATTAAATAACAGTCTTCGACCCAACCCAACCGTAAATAATGATAATATCAGCATACTATCTACTGCTACGTAGAGAACGAATTGCTCTATAAAATGAGACCAAAAAGAGAGGTTGCGGAAATATTACTATTTTGGTGTATACTGGCTCCTATAAGCCCATTTAACCTTGTTTGATCAGATCCAGTGGCGGAAATAATGACAATAACAGCACACCGTTTTGACTCGAATCTTACACCCGGGTAGCAAAGCATTATAAACAGTCACAAGGAGGCTTGTTTGCTCCACAAAATGAATCCAATTTGACTCAGAAATCCACTCAGTTATAAGCAATAAATAATTGATTTTTCGGGCTCCTTCTGTACCCGAATCCCTTTGGCCCGCTTTTGCTAGGGAAATATATGGGAATCGGGTTTCGCGATAAACCAAAAGGGCACCAACAGAGACTCCAACTTTCACCCGAGCTATCCGCCCAGCCACATTTGAGCTTTGCTGGTCACCATGAAAATCTAATAACGTCAATACCTAGACACGTTGTGGAGCGCCAACGCTTCTGACATCCGAAGTTTCCAACCAGCACGACTTGGGCAGCATTATTAGCACCTGCATCGAGTTTCTATGCCGTACACGCCAAGGGATATCTCGAAATGCTGGTTCCAATTCGGTCAGCACTAGCCGTTTCCATGTTACTATTACGCGGCCGCGAGGACGTCTCCAGAAGCACGGTGGTGCATTGATCAGAACTCGTTTCGCCATTCGATCTGCTTTCATACGTAGGACATGACCAAGCCACTGAAGGCGACACTTTCGTATTTCGTATTCGAAGGTAGTGCACTGTCCGCTAAAGAATACTCGTTTGTAGTGTGGTCAAACCTCGTAACACAAAGTATTCGTCGAATACAAGACCGCTCAAATACAGATAGCGCATGGGCATCTTTCAGACCATCTAACCATCTAACAGACCAGGTTACCGACCCATACAACAGAATAGGCCGTATACATGCTTCAAAACCTTTCATCTTTGTGACCACAGATATATCGGTTTTACGCCAAAGGGTTTTCTGGAGCCCGCAAAACGCAGATGAAGCATTAGCGATACGATTGTCAATATCAGCACTGGATGAACCGCAACCGGTAATAACTGAGCCAAGATAGCAGAACGACTCGATATGGTGGATGATTGAGTGATTCAGTGACACGCTTGGTTGACATGTACAACATGTCATGATTTTGGTCTTGCGAGAGTTTATGTGAATACCGTCTCTACTGCTGCAGTCTTGCAAAAGATGCAAGATTTCTTGTAATTCAGATTCGGTTTCTGCTAGTAAGGCTACGTCGTCTGCGTAGACCAGATCTGATATTCGCGTTTGTTCACTGACCAGAACACAGGGGTACTCTGCCATCAACTCACCAAGTACCCAATCGACGACAAAATGAAACATTACCGGAGATTGTACAGAGCCTTGGCGAACACCAGTTCCTAGTGAGAAAGCAGATGATATCTCGCCGTCAACCCGCACCTTGCTAATACTTCCGGCGTACCGCCATCAATTTTTGTGGAACACCATCTGATTCCATGATGTTATACAGGCTGGTTCGGTCAATGGAATCGAATGCCGCTTTGAAGTCTACAAAAGCGACGTAGGTAGGTTGGCGGTATTCATGACGAAGCTCTAGTGTTTGTCGAAGAGCAGAAATTTGATCGATACAGCCTCGACCAGCTCTGAAACCAGCTTGGTTTGCGCGCGTCATGCGATGCCGATCACACCGGCACCGGCCTAGCACCACGGACTCGAGAATTTTAAAATCAATGCTGAGGAGTGATATACCCCTGTAATTGCTACATTGCTTTTGTCACCCTTTTTTAAAAAGGGTATTATGAGTGCTGATCTCCAGTTATCGGATTTTTCTTTAACCCATATGTGTTTGAATAGTTCCTCGAGCCAATTTACATCGAACATCGCCTCCAGCTTTAAACATCTCAGCAGTGACACTGTCTTCACCGCGCGCTTTGTTGTTTTTGAGGTTTTTAACAGCAACTTTAATTTCATGTGCACTGGGTGGCTGAGCATGTTCAGCGGTATAAAACCCTTTGAAGCTTAGTTCGTCAGTACTGATAGGAGACAGGGGAAGTTCGGCGTTCAGAAGTTCCTTAAAGTGTTATGCCCAATGTTGCAGTTTATCGATCGATTTGGTAAGTTTGGGTCCCACATTTGTCAAGGATAATGTAGCTAACGCCGCTATCTTTGGCTTTCATAGTTCGGATCAATCGGAAGAATTTTATGTAATCTCCCACCGCAGCTGCTCTGTTGAGGTCACTGGCGAAGCCTAACCATTTTTGATTTTGGTCGTGAGCCAACTGTTCATCCATCGTTTTCTTCAGGATGGACTAGTACATAACTGTTACCGAAATACAAATTTTTTGTAAAAAAATTGGTTTCAATGACTCCAAAACAGCAGCTGAGCAGACCTAATCTTAAAACCATTTGTTGTTGTAGTAAACCACCGCCGCAGTTGCAACTCGAAAACAAGGTCACTAACTAAAGTTTTAATTTCAAAATGTCAAATTATCTTATATTAAACATACATTTTTTATTTTCATAACTACGAATTATAATAATTTTAACATTTATATATAATTTGTTTATTTAACATTATATATATAATTTATGTAAATTTTAATTAAACATTTAAAATTATATATATATTTTATCTATGTATCTTATTGTTTTTTCATTCGGTCAAACTCTGTCGCCTGAGATGTTCGACACCCCTGTGCCGAACAGGCGCTCGGGCTCCGCCTTTCGGGGGAGGTTAACAACAACACCAAACGTTTTGAGTAGTCGTTTGTAAGCTGGTGCATGCCAAAATTCCGTTTTTCGAGGAAAAGGCACAGTTTCCAAAGGGCCGGCGATCACATCATATATGCAAAAATTGTCAACATCTTTGGCGTGTGGCGGTATTTCATGTAAAATTTCCCCAAAGTTAAAAGACCCTTTTTAGGGTATCTGCGCGGTTCGGGCGTTCTAAACAGTCAAATTGCAAATTTTTACTGGCCCATTTTCAGCAAAAGGTCTCGACGTAGTAGGCGCCTGACGTACAGAATGGTCTTTTTAGGATTTTGCGGTGTGTATATTAATCCGTAATATTTGCCAATAACATCGCTTTCACTGACGGATGGTGCAAGGGTGTTCCATACGTCACGTAAATGCAACCATGCCTGGCGCTCGTTGGCAGGAGGGAACATGCCCAGAGTTACTATGTTGTCCTCTTCAGCGTCACTGCTTTGCTCATATGTATCGTCACTGTCATTATCATCGACGCGTTTCGACCTGGATGGACAAGCTGTGAATTTTTTGGACGCGAACTTTATGGAGAGCTTTGCCTTTGCTATTCGTCGGCTGCTCATCTGCTTTCGCAAATTGATCCTCCATAAGGGTTTACCTTTCGTCATTTTGAGGCACTTGGCACATCAGAAGACTTGGAACTCATCGTTTCTTTAATTCTTTCGGAGAAAATAGCAGCAAAACTGGTGCGTGGAGCAATTGACGGCGTAGTTTCCGCAACTTCAGTGATAGGTAGCTCGGTTGATCTTGTATATCATGGTTAGCTGCTCATATCGCTCCATTTCTGCATGCGCTGGAGTAGGCCGACCATTATTATCCCATTCGGAACAACGTGCCAACAGCAACGGATCAAAACGATGTCGACGATACTATTCCTTGTTGCATGGAAACATTCCGGTAGCCGCGAAGGCATGCTTGGCGGCTTCGGCAGTAAATTTAGAGCCCCAAACCTCGCAAATGCTGGCAGCAAACTGGGCCTTGCTCATTGGTCGTTTCGTTTCTCTCATGCGATCCAGCAATATTTTTCGCCATTCGTCTTTCAGCGGCTTAAATATGACAACGTCCAGCGGCTGCATCAGTTCTGTTGTGCGAGGAGACAATTTTGCAAGCTTTATGTTTTTTCATCGGCAAGTTTTCGAGTACCGTGCCAAATATGCCACATGTGTCCGTCAATATTAAAATTCGGGACTTTGTTTCACCAGTTACCGGATCAAGCATTCTAGTTCCCAGGGCGACCTCGATTTTCGCCCTTTAACTTTTGACCATTGAAGACCCTCAGTCCAACTTCATGTTCGTTATAAGCCACGTAAGATTGCACGATAGAACCAATATCCATAAGGTTAGGAGCCCAACCCAAATCTGCCATAGCCAATATACTATCGCGCAATTGCGCAGATTCGACGTCTGCGAATACAGGTTTACGCCCACAGTTCGAATGCCCACTTGTGTTCCCTTTTCTCCGGGAGATCCAATGTCGGTATATTGTTTTGTAATTAACATTATAGTCTAGCTCTAATTGGCGAAAACTCACACTATCATCCGCTTCCTTCGCATTTAATGCAGCTTCAATATTTGTGTTTGTAATAGGAGTTTTACGTTGATATTTACGTACCATAATTTATTGCTAGTAAAGTAGAAATCTTTGATCGCTGTTTAATAAAAAACAATAGAAAAACAAGTACATATATTTATGCTAACGCATGTGTTCGAATTTGGGGTACCAAATAATTACACTAATGTCGGGGTATAGTTGACACAGCGGTGGTAAAATTGACACGGTGTGTCATATTTGTCCCAAATGGTCACAAAGTATACGGGGTAATGATGACACAGCCGCTAGCTATGTAACCGTTACAGTAAATGACATTTCGTGTAACACTACTACAAGTCATTATCTTCTTAACATTTACTCCAAAGCATAATATATTTGGTGTAACACAAAAGATACTACGTTGCATCGCGTGAATGTTACTTTGGTTTTTGTGATGGGTTCATTTAATATATAGTAGGTTTTATTGTAGTATGTAGCGTGTTCCCAGTTCCCAGTCGAGGATACTACCATGAATGAGCGCTGGTTCCTTGATGTGTAGTATTACGCCAGGCGATTTAATAATATTCAGTAGAGTTACAACTTTTAAAATTAATACCCGAACCCGGACTTTGCAAAATAAAATAACCGCACCCGGACCTGGAATTTTTTGAAAACGATTACCGGGAGCCGGAGCCGGACTAAACAGAAGCTCATAAATATAAATATGTATATATATATACGTAGTTTTATACGCATATACACACTGGCCTTTCCACAGCCCTCCGAAAAAGGAGGACTTTGGGGCCCCATGTTCATTCTCGGGGGAAAATTAAACGTGGGGGATAAATTTTGTTTAAAAATACTAAATATTCTCATATTTTCATGTAGTTTTAATACTTTTCATGTCGTAAATGTATTTTCAAGCTAAAAACGGTAATTTAACATCATGAATAGTGGTAATTGATGTTTAAAAAACGATTTGCAAACAAAAAACAAATTTTCAGACATAAAATTTTTTTGGAAATAGTTCAAAATGTGGGGTTTCGGCCGAGTGGGGGACATGGGGGAACCTGGAAAGTAATATAACATGGGTAATTTGGAAAGCAATATAACATGGGGGAATTTGGAAAGCAATATAACATGGGGGAATTTGGAAAGTGGAGGGTATCCCACACCACCCCCTCCACTGTCTACAGGCCAGTATACATGTTATATATATAACAATATGGCTGGCAATATATATATCAGGGAATAACCGGAACCGGAACCAGTAACCGGAACCGTCCATTTAAACCGGATCCGGAACCTGGTCTTCGAAATTTATATATAGTAAAACAGATGATGGAAGAAATGAAGGTATAGTGGATTTAAAATGCATTAAAAATAACTTTTACATTAAACTTAATGTATTGCGATGGTATTATTGCCTTTCTGAAACTTTAAAGAGACTGAGGAAGCTAATAATGTTTATTTATCGATCAAATATGTCGGTTTTTGGACATTCAGAGCAAAAAAAATGTCTTCCACTATACACCACTGCGTATAATGCGTCAAATCGAATGTGCTTACAAAGCTTGGAGCGTAGAATACACACTTTCGCTCTGTCTCCGGTCGCCTCCCTTTACTACACATACGTTTGTTGCATGTTCTTCTGTAGCAAACTTAAAATTATTGGTTTATATGATTCTAAGATAAAATAATAGATAGAAGGTAATTTTCTGATCAGTGGTCAGAGACACTGTTTAGGCTAGCGTTGGACAAACAGTGCCCGTCAGTTAGATGATAACGATGATAAATTTCTAATCAGAATGCTATAAATGAGACAGACACACTGTGATGCTGCTGGCACAGTTTCAATAAATACAGTTCATTGCCAAGGAAGCAGTTTCTGCTTGCGTTGCAGATAACGTTACTTCAATTTCACCTGATTTACAAAGTTTAAAGCGCACCGGCTGGTGCTTGACGCAATTTATGTTAGCCAAGCATAGGCTAAGTACTTCTGCGTAAGCCACACTCTGTTACCGAGTTGGACCGGTTTAATTCAAATGTATCCCACAGACTTCTGGATGTGTAAAATAGCTGCTACAAGCATCGACCTGGCTTTGATTTAACAAATTCCTGCAGGTAATTATGAAAAATTCTTGCTAAAATTATGTGCCCTACTTACGTTTCACACGGCAAATTGGTTAGTTAATCTTTTCTTTGGCTCGGTTGTATTGGAGGTTGATCATTGTATAATATATATTACATATGTTTGGATCACAGATGAAGCAAAAATGTGAAAAATTTCAAACAAAATTTTTAAACCGGAATTCCGGTTCCGGTATGGTTTTTGCCCTTTGCCGGAACCGCAACCGGAACACGATTTTCGCCGGAACCGGAATTCCGGTTACTCCCTGATATATATATATATATATATATATATATATATATATATATATATATACGCACACGCACCTGATGGTTTCTCCGTCCAGTAGCATGATGATTTGCTTCGTTCGATCAGTCTCCGGACAGAACGGCAAGCCGATTCCGGCTGCACATTTGATTTAATTGGGTTACGCTGAAATTAATGATACGACACTGCAGCGGGGGTTTACAGATCCGGCAATGCTTTCGAAGAGTGGAGCAGTTTTTTATACGACCATAGAGATGGTGCGGTGACAATGTCGTCAGGTAGGCTATTCCGACGTCGCACGATCCGACAAGCGAAGCTGCAACGGGCGCAGTTTTTATGAGGAATGTAACGAGTCTATAGTTTGAAGAAGTGCCCGCGTAGATGATAGTCAGTAATGACGGTGAATAATTGATTACAAAGGTCAGCTCTCTTACGCTAGTTTCAAGAGTTTAGAGGTTGAGGCCTCGCAGACGGTCTTCATATATCAACGCAGACAAACTAGGCACAAGCTTGGCGGCTTGTCGCTGTATATCTTCTAGAATTTTGGAATCGCGTAGATAATTGGAGCACCAGCAACACGTGACATATTCGAGTCGTGGTCGCACCAACGCTTTGTATATTGGGATGAAGGTGGCAATTGTCAGATACTCAAATTTGCGTTTGATGGCTCTGATAGCTGATATAGATGGAGCTGTGTTATGGGCTAAAGACTCATTAGTTGAATTCAAAGCCGATAAATGTAAGTGCTTGCATGTAGGATACTGCTATCCATCTTATCAATATACAATAGACGGAGACGTCATTCCAAACTGTCCGAGTGAGTATGACCTTGGTATCTGGATATCCGACAAACTTAAGCCATCGAAACACTGCTCCGAGATTGCTGACAAATGTAACAAAATCATTGGGGCATTACGCCTACACTTTGCTTACTTACGCTGCTCCGTATTTCTACCGATTTACAAGACGTTGATCGGGCCACGTTTGGAGTATCCTACAACTTGCTGGTGTCCTCACTACCAACGGGACATCAAGTTGCTGGAAGATGTCCAGTGCCGGGCCACCAAACTGGTACCTACTGTATCATCACTAACTTATGCAGAGAGGCTACAACGTTTGCAGCTTCAAACATTAGAAACCAGGTGGATACGAAGTGACTTAATAATGCTGTACCGCAAGGCCCATGGCCACGTTGACCTTCCACTGGAGCGGTTTTTTGAAATCCGCAAAAATCAGCTCCGTGGTCATCCGATAAAACTACGTGAAATTACGACTAAATTGTGCACGCTACTTTTTCGTTTGATGGTTCTTCCATCTCAATGTTCTTGGGTTTCGTCGTCGATTCTTTGTCAGTTATCGTGCTAGGTGGCGTACCCTGAAGTGGGCTATTAATATTTAGAATTTATACAGCCTTGCGCAAAACGTCCTGTTTATGTGGACTACTAATTCCTAATACAATATAAATAATCCTTATTTTTGCTTCTACCTTATTTAGTGTCAATAGAGGTTGTTTTTAGGTTTTCGAAAAATACTGACTGCTTTATTTTATTTTTAAACTGTCCCACTTTTACAGAGCATCATGGTCAGCATGTTATTTTGGTTCGCTTTTCTTGGGCGTAGGGGTTGGAGGGAGATTTTTCCTTATGTCGGTTATCGGTTAAAAAGGGGGGACGGGATTCGTCACCGAAAGATTGTGCGTTTCGAGTTGCGGCCAGTAGAATGCCGGTGGGACGCTATGTATGGCGCGCGTCTTTCTTATTGTGAGCGGTACTCGTGCCCTATATTTCGCGATGCGGCGTGATCCTTGCTAGGCTCTAATTGCTCGAGCTCCAGATAAGCGGGCAACAGACACGTGTATAGTAGGTTTAATGCAAAGCACGATAAAATATTAGAATACTATTATTATGCCGTGGATCACTAGCAGCACTATGTTTGATATCCGTATTAAATTCGTAGTACCGTACTTCTAGCTTGCGGAACTATTTTTAGTACCTTAATTTTTAGCTCACGTTATATTCCACCAATAATACTTGCACAGTTCACAATAGACAATTACACAGTCTGACATCAAGTTAACGCACATCCTGACTCCTGCTCTTTACGCATCCGGCCAATGATTTCAGCACACTTGGCGATCCCTATTTAATACTTTAGGTTTAGGTTAAGTTATAGCTGTCTAGTACTTGACCTAGACCTTAACCCTAAGTTATAGCAACCAGTGTTTAAGGGGTATACCTGAGCGATACTGATTAAAATTTATGTTATCTGCTACTTTAGCAAATCTCTTGTGGATATACACCGTGTTACCGGACGGGTGCCCACAATGCGAGTATTTGATTACCTCGACCTGAGCCTTAGATTTAGGTTAATAATGCCAGTTAATTTAATTTTGAACAGGCCGACACCGGACGGCTGCCGAACCACGTTATTAAAACTGTACAGTAGCGGTCAAATACAATGCAGTTGAAGTTTCCGCAATGTATGCCCCCGGACGGCTGACTATACTGGTAACTGTGTATGAGAGGCTCAAGATTTTGGTCATCCGAACCAACCCCTTGCTCGCCCGGTCTACTCAAGAATAGTACTGCTTGCTCCACCGACCCCGGGCGGCTGCCTACTTTACAATTAGCGCTACTAATATTTTATTCGAGACCACCTGCACTCTCACCCTGGTTACCACTCACTCGACACCAGGGGCCGAAATTTTTAAGATATTACTAAACCTAAGTTATCTATGCTATCGCCCTTTGTAACTTTGTTGCCACTTCTCACCTCGATTTTCCTGGGAAATTAATGTTACTAAGTAAGATAATAGTGGGATTATGGTTACTTATTTGTGCCGCTGCTCGCAGGTGCTCAGTCATTACGCCTTCCTGTACTCTACTCTGCTACCGTCCAGACAAATATGCAGCAAATTCTTTGCGCTCCAAAAATTTGCAACAATGTAAGCAGCTCGTAAATTCCGGAAACCCGAGTATAAGCGTTTCCTTTCAATCAGCATTACCGAGGAAGCTGAGTATAGGTCTTCCTTCTCAATAAAGATAGAGTCGTCGTCCAGACGAATATACCGCGCATTCTTTGTCCTCCAAAGTTTACAACAATGTAAGCAGCTCGTATTATCAATTCAACCCCAACCACAAGGCAGGGACGATGGTGGATCAGGTGCGATAGGTGCGATAAATTCAAGTTCACAACGATCACTGGTTGTTGTACCAATTTTATACAGTCCCCTTACTCACCCGGTCTTCTCAAGAATAATGCTTCCACGCCAACAACAGCTAATGGCTGCCAGACGACGCAGCCACACTACTAATAATTTCGAGTCCCACCTGCACTCTAACCCTGGTTAACATTCACTCGACAGGGCCGAAAATTTTAAAGAATTACTACACCTAGTACGTTGCTACAACTGCCGCTCCTATTATAATTATGGCCGCTTCTCACTTCGATTTAATTGGGAAATAATATTACTAATTAAGATACTAAGCAGATAAAAGTACTATATGTGTAGCTGCTCCGAGTACTACACTCTAAGCTAGGTTAGAACCTTCCCGTAACTCCACTGATTCCTACGAGTTTCGTTGGTAACTCGTTTCACCACGCTTCCTCTCTCGAACAGATCTCAGGTTCCGTGCCTTCCTTGCGCTCCTGGTAAAACTAAGCAATAAGTCTCAGCCTCCACACTCTCCGCTAATACTCCAACATTAAAACACAAAGCACATAAAACCGTAATTAAACGAAAAGTATAAGCACATTAGCTGGGTAATCCGTAAAACAATGCCGCTAAATTACATTCGAATAAACACAGAACTTGTCAGCGCACTCTAAGAACATACTGTAAGCTAAAAGAAAACTTAACCTAACTGTACATCGTTACTCAGAAAAACAAATGGATTTTATGCAGATTAGGAAAAAATAAGTTTTAAAATTCTAGAATTTTGTAAAACTTGAAATTCTTGGGAAATGTATGATAAACGACTTAATAAAAAACAAGACAAATTGGGATTTTAGCCCCGCAAACCCTGGATAGCCTACGCGACCGCGGACGATAAGTAAAGTTACGACATTATAGAAAGCCAACCGATTCAGCTATGTAAGCATGTTAAAGAAAACATAATTTGTGTAAACAAATTGAATTACTATTTTAAACAAAAACATAATTTATCGGAGATAGCCAAATAATATAGAAAGCCAAATATTGCAATATGTTTCGTAGTCACCACCTTACTGCACTATAAAAAAGAATTTAGAAGAAGCCAAAGTGTTTTCAACTATACAGCAATTTCTACTAATACCTTAAACAAATGCAAACAATTGTGAAACAACAAATTTCTTCACTCAGTCTCAAAAAATAGTGAAAAGTATTCAGAGCATGTTAATAGCGCGAACAACAGTATACCCAATAAAAGTAAAATTTGTTAATATAATTTAGCTTTCGGCATTCAGATGATATCATTTCCTTCGCTTTCCATATCGTAGTTTTGAGTGATTTTATTTGAATGCCTATGTGATATAACCCTAAAAAACGACCATTGCTAACAATTATCAATTGTCCATCCCAATTTAATAATCTGTTTAATATCTTAGTTTGAACTATTCCGTAATGGTCGTTTTAATTTGTAGTGTGCAGCTTCGAACGATAACATGTATAGAATTCAGTTACAGGAAGACATCCTAACTAGAATTTGACCTGACGGCTATACAATAAGCAACCAACTTTGATGTATCATGATGAACACTTTTTCATAGTTATGGAATATATCGCTTGTTAATTTTAATGAACAACTTCGTATACACTCTGCAAAATTCTAAAACATATACGCCAACTTTTGGAAGAATTTTAGATCACTAGAAATCGTGTAGTATTATACCTTACGTTACTTTAACGTGTAGCATAATACTTTATATATATTAGTGTTATCGTTTAGAGATGTTTCTGGTGTTTTCGCTTGTTAGATATCAAACTATTATTTTGAGATGATGTGAATGATTTATTAGTTGGACGTTTCAGAGACACAATGTAACAGCCAGGATTTAAAAAATCAATTAGGTTGACCGAAAATCTTATTTCAAAGATGCAAGTTCATTAACACTTAAGGACAGTCGGATAATATTGGAGCGTGATGTGTGTATCAATTGACGATTTGTTATGTGGTTCTAAGATATAAACTGTTTTAAATTTAGTACTGCTTAGTTGTCCATCACATTCCACCAGCTCGTTTGAACGTTTTTGGGACGATTTATACGACTAATGAGACAAGAGAACTCAATTTATAAGTATCCACTTGCTCAAATGATTGTTACTTGCCCTAGGTGAGACATCGGCCTACGGGTAATCGTATTATGTATGCTAAAATTGGCCCTTATGGGAGAACTTTATATTATTATAAAAATACTCTCGTTATCTCAGATCATGGTTTCGGGGTGGCCTAACTCCAAAGGGTTGATACTTGGAGTCCTATTCTAGGCGCATAAATGCTTCTTTTCCAAAACCTCCAAAGAGAACTAAACTAATTGAAACTCAGGAATTTTTAGGGCACTATACCCAAAGGCCCACCCTACATTTATCTAACCGGAAACCGGGTCCACCAAACCCACGTGTCCGCTCAGGATGTAAATTGTACTAGGACAAGTTCTGGCCCTAAGGGGTCCAAGCTGCGCCACCATTCCCCGCTGTTGTGCCGTGACAACGCTGGCTTCCACACAAGAAAACTCACAAGGGAATGTACTCAAATTTTTGGATAGCTCCATCGGAGGCTTTCGGTTGTCTAGTTAAAGATTTCTCGACCTGGGTTGCAAATGACCACGTCTGCCTTTTGATCTCCTGAGTTTCTCTATTCTTCACTTTGTACAACGTCTGCTCATTGGACCTGAATCCACTCGCGCCTCAATGACTTCCAATGCACGTTCAAACCCGTTCTTTGCAAATCAAAATATTTGACGATATTTTTGGGGAGCTAATAGGGAGAGGTAAAACGGGGATAGGGTTGTCCGTGGTCCGATGACTTGCAGATATGCCCGCTCGAACAGCGGAGGTTCTAAACTGTTTATATTTTTCTAACGAAATTAGCGAAGCTCTCCACTAGAATTTAGCTGACCACTCTATGTATATAAAAAGGGTCTTCCACACCACGCAAACAAATGCTACTTTAAATGAACAGAAGTTTGACGGGACATCTCTCTAAATTTTGGTTTGGTTTGCCTGACAAATGTTTACTGTAAACTGAACGACTGGTCGTGATCGCTGGCTGCCTCCAGGTCAGCATCAACTCTCTAGCAAATTTTTCTCTTCCATGTCCCTGTAGCCTACCCTGTCCCGTTTTCTTTACTCTTTTCTGTTACTGCGCCAAAATCCTACTCACATCACCTGAGTATAAAAGCAATCCACAGACCATGTCTTAGTTAAAAAATTTCGACCCGATCAGCGAGGAACCAGTCGAGTTCTGAAGGCGTGATAAAAATTTAGAAAGCCGTACTTTCCTACCCTCATGCACTTACGGGCGCGCGAGACATAAACCGGGCGCCTCAGCACCCGCAAGAGCGGCCCTATATGAATTAATTTTACAAACGATAAACCAAGAGAGACCTCTCGCCGCGTCTCCGCATCGAAAGTCCCGCCTAGGGAAATCCAAAACCAGAGAAAGAAAACTCCGAAAGCAAAATGAGAAAGAGAAAAGGAGAAATAGACGGCAGTGGGGACAACCACAAAACAAAGCGTTCACTCCGAGCAAAACTAAGGAGTGGCTGACTCCAATGCGGGATCGGGGCCTTTCCTTTTATATTCCCCTCTAACTCGCTTGCTTTCTTCTCTCTTGGATGCCAGTTTGCCAAAGTGAAAACAACCCTTTAATGTAAATATAACACCACTGATAAGCAAACGACAACTAGCGGCAAAGCGCAAACGACGAGAAAAACAATAAAATCAGGCCCTGGTCGGCGCAATGTTTTGGAGAAGAGGAAAATACAATAACGCTCAGGGCGTTAGATTTTATTAAGGACGTCGGCACGTTTCTACCAATAGCAGGCTAACGAAAGGTAGCCGACGGCCGGAGGTGGGTCAGATTCCCGCCAGGGCAGACCGGCTATTGAATAAATTTACAGTTTTACTATAGCCCTTATAGGTGGCCTGTTAAATGCCGTTTTGGGTGCCCTGCGTGGGAAAGTTTAGGTTCCCTAGTAAGTTAAGGGGGTTCCGGGCAGATCCTTGCGGGCGAAAGGCCCATATTCGTCATGAAATAGATAGTATAGGACCGCGAGAGCGTGTGGGGCCAAAAAAATCGGAGAGTTTTGGTTGGTTTTGATGTCCTTTGGGGGTTATAAAATGGATGTTTGAACACTACGATGAGGGTCAATAAGTACTTGTGGGTAGGAGATGGACTGACCTGAACGCCTGATTTACAAGCCCTGGAGGTCCCTAATGATTCCGCAGCCCCGTTTTACCCATTGCATTCGAAAACCCCAAAATTTGGAATTTAAATTACCCCTCGTAAAAAAGATGCTCCAGCTAAATTTTATTGAATTCCCTTCGCCCTAGGATTCATTTTATCAAATCTTACAGCAGTTATTTATCTAGCAACCATTATATTTCGCGTGTCAGGACAGGTCCGTTTTTGATAGGTTAAACGTTAAGAAAAAGTCTCGACCCGCGTTTCTAAGAGCCGTGCACTACCCCTGACCCGTCCTGACACGTACCGTACACTACATACTACATTAAAACATTGTATCAATGTTAGGCATGCGTGCCGAGATCATCTTCAGGGCATCGAAATACAGATTTGACTAGATGTTCATGAAATTTCAGACCATTGTCCCTGGCCCATCCCAGTGCGCACCCCTTCTCCTTAAAAAGCACAACTACATTTTATAATAGTATACGATAATACGACATATTTATGGTTTCGTGGATCGCCCGGACACCGACAAGTCGGCATCACGAGAGTTCGGTCATGATGCGAAGATCTACCCGCCCACCTCGGGCGGGTGCAGCGCGATAATGCAACACATTATAATGATGACACAATATTATTTTATATCAGCAATGAACTATTCGCAATTTTACGGCGGGATCATGCTCCGCCGGCATCTGGCTGTTTATTGGGTTCAAATTTGCCATTTTTTTGTTCCCACCAAAGTACTTGTAGAACATAAAGGAAAACTCGGGCTGTTACAAATAACTGACTAGGGACTTTTAAAACCGTTACATTCAGCCCCTAAAATGGCCTCTAGCAGGCTGACTACCGGGATAATTGTGCAACTCTTATTTTACTAGTTGGCAGCTTACCAGGACTAAGACCTGATACAGCCTTCGACCGCTTACTCTTCTCCGATTTCCTGAAAATACCAAATATATGCAAAATGTTCTATTTAATTTTGTCGCCCGATTGTGCTGTTTTATTTTGCTGGTCACAGAGCTCCTCGATGACCAGCGTGAGGTTTTGGTTGTTTACAGGTACGCGAGCACCTTCTATGCCTAACATGAAAATAACATGAATATTGTGCAGACCATTTAAAACTAATAGTTGTTTTGTAAATGTCCTCCAGTAGGCGGCTTGTCGTTGCTTTTGGTTTGTAGCAAGATTGGCTTTCAGCAATGTACCATTAATTTTGGCATTATATATGTTTTATTTTGCGGCATTGTATGCGTGCCCTAGTGTTATACTTGGGCATTTTACAATTTAAATTTTAAAGTTTCATTTGTTGGAGACAAGAACTTTACAAGGGGGGAAGACAAAGGGTATAAAAAACAGAGGTTCGATGAAGCGTCGGAGCCAGTCGAACCAAAACTTCGTGCAACTTGGTGTGTCTTTTATCGGCGGTTGTCGCCGTTTCTTTTCGTTTGTTCCAATTTCGTTTCACGCTTCACCCCAGCGAGTCTCTCCTCGTGCAGTATGCAGAAACGCCTCGCTTGCCGTCTTGATGTAAATTCACTGCGGTTGGAGCATATTTTCAAATTGCACGGACGGCTCTTGCAAATGCTGGAATGCTAGGTAAATACTTCGCGAGCCTGTAAGTACGGGTGCACAAGCAACATGAAAATATTGCTTGAGTTCGCTCATGCTCGACTGGTTTTCCTACCCACTGTGTACTTTTTGTGAAGAGTGTCAAAGAAAAGGGCTGGTGGGTAGGGTTCTGAGTTTGCGCTGATAACGTTATCTCGGGAAACAAAGAAAAAAGAAACACAACCTGGCTTGGATGTTTAACTCGAGAGTGAAGTAGCATTTACTTTATAAAAGACCCCCATGTGAAAGTTTTGTCCAACCATAATGTGTGTTCCACCATCAATTTTATGGTGTCTTGGACACCATGATGTTTCTGATGGTATTTTCAGGTAGTATACATAGGTAGTGTAGTGTCGATAATAGCATGGTGTAGACTACACCATAAAATTTATATGGTGTTAGCTACACCATGCTGTTATTTACACACAATATATAATGGGTTTGTGTATGGTGTATTTAACACCGTCAGTAAAAAACAATAGGTAGATTAAGACACTATAGCTACGTTGATGGTGTCTTATACACCATGTATTGCACTATATAGTGTAGGTATATACCGTATACCACTGGATGAGATGTTCTAGACCATTGGAGGACAAAACTTTCACATGGGGTCCTTTATAACGTAAACGCCGCATTAGTTGCGACCGAATTCGGGAGTTCAGGTTAACGTTAAGTAAATAGCAGTGCCTCTATTTAAATTCGAAACAGGCCTTCGTGAGTTTTTTAATGAGTAATCAGAAATGGACGTTTCATCAAACTTGTGACGTGTGCTCTTTCGCCGCGCAGCGATGGTAGAAAGCATCGTCAACCTTTCATTAAACGGCTCCTGCTGGGCCGTGAGTCTTCCGGTGTTTAGAGCGCGTCACTAGTGATGCTGCCCTGGGCATAGACAATGTGCCGCTGGACCTTGGATTGCCCTTTCTCTTCCCAGTAATACTTAGCTCTCCGTAAAGCTCCGGTGATGTAAGATTTTGTACCAAACACCACACTGGTCTCTGAGAAGGGGAATTCCTATCTCGTGCCGGGTATCGTTACACATGTAACGAGGTATTGTCTTGGGAAACAAATTCCCTTATGTGAACCCGGGGGGACGTATTAGGTCGTATACCCCAAACACGACGGGCCGAGGCTCTTAACTCCACTTCACATGGCGTAATTTCCTTCCCTTATGTATTGTTTGTTTGTTTACCATCTGTGCAATACATTTATTGTGTGTTTACAGTCTACATTGCTGTTATGAAATATTGTATACAAAAGTATATGTATTGTATATGTATATGTTTATTTCTATACGAATTGTATGTTTGTCACACATAGTTTATGAATTTGTTGTATGTTGGAACGTAGTGTATGTATGCAGTATCATTTGTCGTGTGTCTACATTTCTATGCGCGCTTGATGTATTTCGTATTGTGTTGGAACTTTTGTACAGGGTCCAGGAGAATTTTGAGACTTAGCTAAGTTTCAGGGAGTTTT
>JASANE010006185.1:0-10851 GCA_030248225.1 Trileptium ribeirensis | reverse complement strand
ATGTTCTTGGTTCAGTTAGTATTGCTCAGGCAGCTCAGTCGGAGGTAAGCACAAAGGACTCGAGAGTAAAGGAAAGAGATCTATTTTAAATCAAGTAGAAAGCAAAATAAGCAGACCGAAATTCACAATCTGCAAAATCGGTACATTCGATATTCACGATATACTGATTACCGCTGCTGGATAGCAATATGCACACCCGTACACAGACATAGCTATAACATTCGAGAAACATATATAAAAATTGAAATTTCTATATGTTCTTCACTCGATGTTGTAAACAACGTCAACTTGGAAGTTTCGAGAACAAATTAATTCTCTACTAGCGCAGTGACAATAATGTTTTCGTTAAATTATTCATGAAACGTCATCGCCATGACAATTTGATTAATTTATGTATTGGTTTATCAAAATTCATCTTCTATATAAATTTTCAAATTGCAGTGTTGTAAGAGTTAAATAAAATTTAGGCATAAGTGCCCCTACGGAGGGGGCAGCGAGGTCACGCCCTAAAATCACATCCCCACAAATCATATTTACCCCCACCCTTCCCCGAAAAAATGCACACAAGTACTTTGCCGCTGCGCGCAAGGCGCGCGGAAAATTTTATAAAAACTGCGGTGAAATCGGGAAACATTGGGATGGAACTGGCAAAAATGTCGGAGGGTGTGGATGGATTGGTGGAGGTCCACCCACTAAGCCTTTCCCCCGCCGGTCGCCTACCTACCATTAAGTCGCCGAAGCTGGCCGATTGCACTGCTTAGCAGGGAGTCGGAGTCACAGGGGTGGTAACCTCACTACCACCTTCCTGTAAGCATGTATACTGAAAGCAAGATTTAGTATTTATCTCAACAAGTATTTCTTCATAGCCATAGGTTGATTTTTTGTTTCATGTACTTCTAAAAATAGCAGGTGGGATGTAAGATATATAACGACTGTTATAACTAAAATCTGGAAAGCTGAAAGCCAAGCGAGTGTTAAACGCCGCAATTATATACGTTACCGGGGTTTTGGAAATCAGTAATTTGTTATATTATAAACATTACCATAATTAGTAATTTCTGAAAGCTATTTATATTTTCAGGATTATCCTGCTGGAAAATGGATCGAGTTGACAGTAATATTTACGTTTCAGCGTCGTTGTGTATGGTATTTTCTTCAAGCATATATTCCAACATATCTAACAATATTCTTGTCGTGGGTTTCATTTACACTTGGTACAAAGGCTATACCTGCAAGGACAATGCTCGGCGTTAATTCGTTACTTGCGATGATGTTTCAGTTCGGCACGATTATGAAAAATCTTCCGCGAGTTAGCTATGTAAAAGGTGAGATTACTTGAGTGTCCATGCAAAATTATGCTTGTTAAATGAAACGTATCAGCAGCGGATGAGTCGTCGTATTTGAAACCATCACCGTCATTATAACACCAGGTTGTTAAACAACTTCGCGAAACAAAGCAAAAACACGATATGAATCATTAATGTTATGGGAGGAATCTCCAGGTATTGAACCACCATTCGAATATTTAAAACGGTGTCAACACTACAACGACATCGTTATGAGTTCTATAACAGATAAATCACTTACTGGGAAGTCATACAGGTGCTGGAAATGGGGAGGGCCGGAAGGAGAAAGGAAGATGGTGGGGGAGGTGGTCTGAGGGAAGGGGGGGGGAGGGGATATAAGGGAAGTATAAAGGGTGGAAGTGATATATACATAGCTGTGCAAGGTCCGAAAGCTTGGAAAGTCGATAGATGGTTCTGGCGGGAGATAGTGGTCCGCAGGGTATAGGGTAAATTTTTAACGACTCATAAATTTCCTCCAATTTGATAAAATTTTCTCAAATTTTTGTCAATATTCCCTACTTTTTGCTAAAATTTTCCGCAATTTTTACCAATTTCAACATATCTTCTCGTCTTTTGCCCAATGTTTGTCATGTTTCCCAACCATCCCACGTGCACTCCGTTCAAGTAGAAGGTGGTCGGAGAGGTGTGATGGTGAAGAGTGGTGCGCAGCCTCAGGGTGATATATTTGGATTAAACAGCGCCAAACTCTCAGGTGGGAGTAATCCTATAAACACATATACATTTAAATATACAACGTCCCGTTGAACTATCACCCAGTGATTGTTTGTAGATTAACTCATGAAAACATCATTTTACGTAACTGCTGATTCTATAGTGTTAGTTTTTTACGAAATGTTCAAAAAGTTTAAAAAATAGTCAATAAATACGTTAAGGCAAGATTTTTAATTACTATAGTCTTAATGCTGAACTGTTAGCCGAAACTGTCTTACTTGAAAGAGTTTTAGTTTACGCATCTGCTTTTATAATTTCGATTTGCGCAAAAATCAGGATCAATAATCTACCTTTGAATAACTGAAATTATCAAGTCAAAATTTGGAATTTAGAATGTGAGCAGAATCTGCTCAAAATTAGAAAAGATTTTTCTCATTTTTTCATTTTTTGCTTAATTCAAATGTTTAAAAACTATTCAGAGACTTGAAGAATTTGTTTCACGTTGACCAACAACGAAATATTAAATCAATCAAATAATATTAACAGGTTAAAACAGCAAAAAATTGAGAAAAATTCTATTCAGGCTCCGAACAAATTCTGATGTCACATTTGAGCTGAAATTCTGGGGGCACTTTGAGAATCTAAACGTCCATAAATTACGAGAAAAAATCTAGTTAAAAATATATAATTAATCATTCTAGCTATTGACGTGTGGATGCTCGCATGTATGACATTTATATTTGCATCGCTTCTTGAGCTTGCTGTAATTGGCTATTTAACAAAAGATACGATTAGCTTTAAAACTAGCGATTCCGATGAAATTGGCCACGCGAATACACGTCGACGTAGCAAAGCAATTGATACAAGTGAATTCAATGATCGAGATCGATTATCCCTGCTTACACATACTGCAGTCGAGCACTTGTATCAGCACAACAATCGGGCTAAATCATCAAAGAAAAGGCCGGCGCCAAACCCTCCAGTTCACGATTTAGATACAACTGATAAAACAAGTTTGGAACTAAAAAGTAGTTGCTTCGAAGATGATAGCAGCACCAGTTTTTCAAAAGTACTGACTTCAGCGCCTGAATTCGGAAATCATACGGAGAATAATCAAAACCAAATAATTAAGAGCTCTGATAGCGAGTTTACCAATAGTAATGATTGTAAAAACTATCTTAACTATAGCTTGTTCGTTGAACAAAATTCTGAATCACCAACAGATGAACAGCCCAGTGACGTAGGTGAGGGATCACGTCATCGAAATATAAATCGCAAACCAGATGATAATAAATATTGTCATCAGTCGAATAACTTTTCGACCCGGTCATCATCTGAAATTCTGCTTAAAAGTAGCATCGATACGAAGCAAAACGTGGCTGCAACAGACACTCTCGTGCCATCGGACCCACATCGGTCAGTTCCAATGTCGTTTATTGAAGCCAACGCAGCCATGCAACAGTACGGTTGTGCATGTTGTGGTGGCGCAATTGTCAATCGTAAGAAAACACAAAATCGTCAACCATATAAGCGAAAAATTCTAGCACGATTACAGGTATGCCCGGAACGTATCGATCATTTATCGTCAGTGGGATTTCCCCTAATATTTTCGACATTCAATATTATTTATTGGACATATTATAACTACTAAATATGTTAAATACTTAAATATATTCAAGTCAAAATCTACAAAAGATATGCTTTTATAGTTCACAATTAATTCAACTAGTTATACTATCTAAAAACACAACTACATTAATTTTTATGTCGACCCAAAATCTTATTTTTATAAGACAATCATGTCAAATTAGGTATAATGGTTGAACCAGATTAGCCTGCAGGAAGCGCATCTGATGTCGATAAAATGATAAGCAGACATCTTAATTACAAGTGTCGCCGGAGGCCAGGCTTTACTTATATTTTCCGCCATCCACAATTTTTCCTGCCCTCAAATATTTATAATAGGCGAATTTTTGGTTCCTGAAATTTTATTTCAGGTGTCTGTGATATTGAAATTTTGTTGCATATATAGGTGAGTTCGGTAACACCTTTTTAATGATATAGTGCACGATAAAAGTTAAAGTTTGTCACATGGAACTACACACCGAGACCATTGGTGTGCTTTATGTTTGAAATGTAAGTATTCACTAACCATGTTGAACCATTCATTACAACATAAGCAGTCATAGTATGAAAGAATTGAAAGCATTAACTATTCACTCTTATGTTAAATAAATGTATTAACATAGCGGTAAGTTATATCATTAACGTAGTTTAGCGCAAGTATGCATTATATACTGAACTTAAATATGTCTTACGTTCAATACATATGTTATTTGTTATGCATATCTCCAATCAAATACCTTATACACTATCATCCTGTGAGATAGTGGTGAAAACACAATAACATTACTTCAATATGAACAACTATACTTATGCAATAATATAATAATATAAAATAATAATGTAATAATATAAGCAACCCCTCGATTCGCCCGCTGAAACCACGTCCACTTGCAGTTGAACCAAAAAGACAAGAAAATATTAGTTGTATTTTTATATCAAAATCGGCGTTTGAAGAGACCTTCAAATTTGTGGCATATTCCACTTCACCATTCGACGCAGCTGTCGATTTACTATACAAAAACAACAACATAAAACAATTATAATGTATCAAATGTATGTATTACTTATAGGTATTACGCGTAAGAAAGACACTATGTTTCAGTAGATTATGAACCAGCGGTTTTGAACTTCATTAACATTCCAGTGCATGTGATCCATTTCAGTACCAGGATCAAACATAATTTATTTGTGTGTGTTTGTGCGTCAGAATTCTTAAAGTATATAATTTGTAATGAAAAGTTTTGTCCTTATGAAAAGTATTATTCAATTCTTTGAAAGAAATTGCAACAGCTGTAACAACCTGATTCATATATGATTTTTTATGTTGGTTTTTCGTCGATCGACCCGTTCGTATGCATCACTTCCTTGATCAAAATTATTAGCCAAAGGAAAATAGTACGCACGGATTACAGTTACATGAAACATTTCCATTTGTTGTAGTTTGTGATGCAATTACAATTGAAGCGTATGACATTATATATTTTGGAACGGTAGTTGAAATTAAAAAAATGATAAATGAAACATGGAATTTAAGAGAAAAGAATTCGTTAAATAAGAGGCAAATGGACTGGCATGTAACGGTTCGTCTTTATAGCGATAGTAAGACCTCCTGTTTTAATGACACGTTGTGTTGTCACCTATCTTAAGCAAAAAACTGCTAAAAATGGAACGTATGGTCTCTTTATTCAAACAGATTCAGATTCATGTAACAAGTAGATATCGGATTGCACTCTGTTTTCAGTTAAGAAGAAATTTCCCTGAAACTAAAACCAGGAATATAAAATTTATGAAGCTGAAATTATTGTCTCGTCTATTGTATATTAGACTGGTAGATATATAGTATTAATACAACAATTTGATTGCTAATATAATCTTCTTTGCACCGTTTAGTAATATATATCCTGCTTAATGCTGTGATAAATATTAATAGGCGTGTATGATATTTACGATTGGGGGTTCGATACTTACATGCGATGCTGTACCACAAAATTACTACAAAATATATTTTTGCCTCCTAGCCTTTGATTAAAGCTCTGGTTTTCTAGTTCCGTATTATGAAAAAGCATCAGCAGATTGGTCACATGTAATCGTCAATTTATGCTTTACTACAACAGTAACTAAAATGTGAGTACGTAAATGTGTCAATTTTAAGTGGCATCAACCATTGCGATCGCAGCAAAAAATACAATGTTTGTTAAAATCATTGGAAATCATGGCTCTTCCTTTAGCAAATATTGGAGGTTGACACTCAGGAAGTACCAATTTAGTTTCATGGTATTATTATATCTTCATTAAACTGTCAAAGCTATCATTAAATCGTCATCGTTGAAACCTTTCTTTCGCGATTTTCATTCCTTGTCCTAGTTATTCTGAAACTATAGACGCTCTGACTATCTACAAAATACTAGTTGAAATTGTTGGCGTGCAATATTATGCGCTCAACTTTGGTTGCACATACTTTTAGTGACACTAGTTAGGTTGCAAGACATGCTAGTGACTGCTAACTCTCGAAAAAATGGTATTCTTCTGTCTTCGATGTTATGTTAGCATTTCGTCGTATCAGCTGGCAAGGGTAACATTGCGTAGTTGCCATGACATGTATTTTGAGGCTAATCAAGTACATTTAATGCGAACACTCTCAAACATGTCTCTATAAGTTTTGAAATATTTGGGCTAAATGTTAGATTATCAGGTTTCCACTGTCGTCACTTGATTGTTCACAATCAATACGCTGATGTCAATGCCACAGGATATTGAACACTAATCGCGATTTTTTTCTATTCCATTTCATCAACAGCGATGTTTCTGCCGTTGGATCTGCCATTTCGATGATCGTTGCAGAGCTACAAGAGCTTTCGTGTAATTTTTCACACAAATTTTAAATAGCTTTACTTCGTGCATGCTGCGAAAAATAGTTCTGTTATATGATGGTTATGATAAGCGAATTTATCTTACCCACCTATTTTACTATTGCAAAATGTTTCAGCTTATAAAAAGTTATGCTTTGTCAAACCACGGCCAAATTCATTTATGAAACCTTCGCCGTGGTAAAGCATGCGACTGATGGTCACATGGTCTGTGTGCAATACGTAGTGCTTGACTGGTCTGCTAAGACACTCAAGATATAAATACAATTATTGGCTTTTGCCTTACTAAATGCTTCATTGACGCCGTTGGATTTCTACTAGACATTTAAATTAACACTGTATCTAAATTAAATCAAATTAGTCGTAGCCAACCAATGTGATAGCAATGTCTTCTTTAAGTTACCTTTCCCTTGCTATATCAACATGGGTATATTCTATACATCAGGAGTGCATATATCTCCTAGCACAAAAACTACTCAAAATGTAAGAAGACTGTAAAAACCGGGAGTTGAACACAGAACTACAAAAATCGATAGCACAACGTGCAGAACCATTTAGACACGTCTACATTACATGGCGGGTTATTTGAACTGTCATAACGCGGGTGTCCCATATACATTCTACAGAAATTATTATGTAAGCATTCATCTTAAAACAATTAGAGCTGTCAGAACATAGGTTAACAGCGGATCACCGCCCAAATTTGATAACAACAAAAACACAGATTGTAGCTAACCGACTTTAAGGAATACAACTCGCTAAGCAGGTGCACTTCGATAAATCCATTTGTATTATAGTTTATATCTTATTCTACAAATCTTTATAGGGTGTTATTTACGTGGCAAACACTACAAAAATTGCAACACAAATTATTTAGTTTACTCAAACGTCAAGCGCCAGGGGAGTTATTAATGATTGCTGTTACATTGAACAAACCCAATGATCATTAATTAAAGTTTATCGGGGGGGGGGGGGGGGGTTAACTCAAGGTTAGGGTTAAAAAAGAACCGCCTGTTCAGTCAATACCTGACTCAAATTGAGTCATAGCTTGATTCAAATCGTGTCAACGTTAACTCAAGGTTAGGGTTAAAAAAGAACCACCTGTTCAGTCAATACCTGACTCAAATTGAGTCATAGCTAGACTCAAATCGTGTCAACGTTAACTCAAGGTTAGGGTTAAAAAAGATCCGCCTGTTCAGTCAACACCTGACTCAAATTGAGTCATAGGTCGATTCAAATCGTGTCAACGTTAACTCAAGGTTAGGGTTAAAAAAGAACCGCCTGTTCAGTCAATACCTGACTCAAATTGAGTCATAGCTTGATTCAAATCGTGTCAACGTTAACTCAAGGTTAGGGTTAAAAAAGAACCGCCTTTTCAGTCAAAACCTGACTCAAATTGAGTCGTAGCTTGATTCAAATCGTGTCAACGTTAACTCAAGGTTAGGGTTAAAAAAGAACCGCCTGTTCAGTCAATACCTGACTCAAATTGAGTCGTAGCTTGATTCAAATCGTGTCAACGTTAACTCAAGGTTAGGGTTAAAAAAGAACCGCCTGTTCAGTCAATACCTGACTCAAATTGAGTCATAGCTTGCAAATCGTGTCAACGTTAACTCAAGGTTAGGGTTAAAAAAGAACCGCCGGTTCAGTCAATACCTGACTCAAATTGAGTAATAGCTTGATTCAAATCGTGTTTAACTCAAGGTTAGGGTTAAAAAAGAACCGTCTGTTCAGTCAATACCTGACTCAAATTGAGTCATATCTTGATTCAAATCGTGTCAACGTTAACTCAAGGTTAGGGTTAAAAAAGAACCGCCTGTTCAGTCAATACCTGACTCAAATTGAGTCATAGCTTGATTCAAATCGTGTCAACGTTAACTCAAGGTTAGGGTTAAAAAAGAACCGCCTGTTCAGTCAATACCTGACTCAAATTGAGTCATAGCTTGATTCAAATCGTGTCAACGTTAACTCAAGGTTAGGGTTAAAAAAGAACCGCCTGTTCAGTCAATACCTGACTCAAATTGAGTCATAGCTTGATTCAAATCGTGTCAACGTTAACTCAAGGTTAGGGTTAAAAAAGAACCGCCTGTTCAGTCAATACCTGACTCAAATTGAGTCATAGCTTGATTCAAATCGTGTCAACGTTAACTCAAGGTTAGGGTTAAAAAAGAACCGCCTGTTCAGTCAATACCTGACTCAAATTGAGTCATAGCTTGATTCAAATCGTGTCAACGTTAACTCAAGGTTAGGGTTAAAAAAGAACCGCCTGTTCAGTCAATACCTGACTCAAATTGAGTCATAGCTTGATTCAAATCGTGTCAACGTTAACTCAAGGTTAGGGTTAAAAAAGAACCGCCTGTTCAGTCAATACCTGACTCAAATTGAGTCATAGCTTGATTCAAATCGTGTCAACGTTAACTCAAGGTTAGGGTTAAAAAAGAACCGCCTGTTCAGTCAATACCTGACTCAAATTGAGTCATAGCTTGATTCAAATCGTGTCAACGTTAACTCAAGGTTAGGGTTAAAAAAGAACCGCCTGTTCAGTCAATACCTGACTCAAATTGAGTCATAGCTTGATTCAAATCGTGTCAACGTTAACTCAAGGTTAGGGTTAAAAAAGAACCGCCTGTTCAGTCAATACCTGACTCAAATTGAGTCATAGCTTGATTCAAATCGTGTCAACGTTAACTCAAGGTTAGGGTTAAAAAAGAACCCAAAGCCTGACTCAAATTGAGTCATTTGCTTGATTCAAATCCTGTCAACGTTAACTCAAGGTTAGGGTTAAAAAAGAACCATCTGTTCAGTCAAAACCTGACTCAAATTGAATCGTAGCTTGATTCAAATCGTGTCAACGTTAACTCAAGGTTAGGGTTAAAAAAGAACCGCCTGTTCAGTCAATACCTGACTCAGATTGAGTCATAGATTGCAAATCGTGTCAACGTTAACGCAACGTTAGGGTTAAAAAAGAACCGCCGGTTCATTCAATATTTGACTCAAATTGTGTTTAACTCAAGGTTAGGGTTAAAAAAGAACCGTCTGTCAAGTCAATACCTGACTCAAATTGAGTCATATTTTGATTCAAATCGTGTCAACGTTAACTCAAGGTTAGGGTTAAAAAAGAACCGCCTGTTCAGTCAATACCTGACTCAAATTGAGTCATAGCTTGATTCAAATCGTGTCAACGTTAACTCAAGGTTAGGGTTAAAAAAGAACCCAAAACCTGACTCAAATTGAGTCATAGCTTGATTCAAATCGTGTCAACGTTAACTCAAGGTTAGGGTTAAAAAAGAACCGTCTGTTCAGTCAATACCTGACTCAAATTGAGTCATAGCTTGATTCAAATCGTGTCAACGTTAACTCAAGGTTAGGGTTAAAAAAGAACCGCCTGTTCAGTCAATACCTGACTCAAATTGAGTCATAGCTTGATTCAAATCGTGTCAACGTTAACTCAAGGTTAGGGTTAAAAAAGAACCGCCTGTTCAGTCAATACCTGACTCAAATTGAGTCATAGCTTGATTCAAATCGTGTCAACGTTAACTCAAGGTTAGGGTTAAAAAAGAACCGGCTGTTCAGTCAATACCTGACTCAAGTTAGGTTGAGTCGTAGCTTTTGATTCAAATCGTGTCAACGTTAACTCAAGGTTAGAGTTAAAAAAGAACCGCCTGTTCAGTCAATACCTGACTCAAATTGAGTCATAGCTTGATTCAAATCGTGTCAACGTTAACTCAAGGTTAGGGTTAAAAAAGAACCGCCTGTTCAGTCAATACCTGACTCAAATTGAGTCATAGCTTGATTCAAATCGTGTCAACGTTAACTCAAGGTTAGGGTTAAAAAAGAACCGTCTGTTCAGTCAAAACCTGACTCAAATTGAATCGTAGCTTGATTCAAATCGTGTCAACGTTAACTCAAGGTTAGGGTTAAAAAAGAACCGTCTGTTCAGTCAAAACCTGAGGGTTTAATTTTGGGAAAACCACCTCAAATTGAGTCATAGCTTGATTCAAATCGTGTCAACGTTAACTCAAGGTTAGGGTTAAAAAAGAACCGTCTGTTCAGTCAAAACCTGACTCAATTTGAGTCGTAGCTTGATTCAAATCGTGTCAACGTTAACTCAAGGTTAGGGTTAAAAAAGAACCGCCTGTTCAGTCAATACCTGACTCAAATTGAGTCATAGCTTGATTCAAATCGTGTCAACGTTAACTCAAGGTTAGGGTTAAAAAAGAACCGCCTGTTCAGTCAATACCTGACTCAAATTGAGTCATAGCTTGATTCAAATCGTGTCAACGTTAACTCAAGGTTAGGGTTAAAAAGAACCGCCTGTTCAGTCAATACCTGACTCAAATTGA
>JASANE010006184.1:0-13570 GCA_030248225.1 Trileptium ribeirensis | reverse complement strand
TGTATTGCTCTGTAGTTTTTTCATGATGTAGAGCACTAGCGGTCGCCTTAGAGGATGAACAATTGTGCACTCTATGTTCAGTTAAATCGAAAAAAATGTCCAAATTTAAAATGTTTTTGTTTTTACAGCACTGAATTCTGTAAGTGCATGTATGGCTCGTAGGGGTACGGCACATTATAACGACCAGTGCGAATTGTATGCAGAGCCACACATTTGTAACAGCATAGCACCACGCGCTAAACGAATTTTGTGTGCGGCGTCTGTCGCGCGTAGTTTGCCAGGTTTTCTCAATCAACACATTAAGAGCTTCTAAAATAGTATAATAATGGTTAATGTACGTATAATAGTAATGCCAGACGATCCATGTTCAATCAATTAGCAAAGGTTGTTCTGTGTTATACAGAATGCGCTTTTAAATCATGCGAAGGTTAACTAACTGTCCAGCCCGTTCTTCAGATTCTATATAATCTGTCACGTATAATGTTGATTCACATTGCTCCATTTTATTATAAAATGCAGCAGGGCGACGTTGCAAAATTATTTTTAACAAAAATTATCCCGGAGTCTGTCTATGCAAATGCCACGATTTAATCCAACGTGCATCGGAGATTAGGTCATAATTAAGAAAGAGATGGTCAGAGAGTTGAGCAGCCTCAGCGGATGGGTCAACTTTCGAGACTTATAGTGTACCGATGAGACATTTTGTCATCATTCGATAAAAAATAGATATATTTTATGAAAACTCACAATGATTTTCAGACTAATAAGAAAAAATATAAACTAAAAGTAATGCGTTCATTTCTAAAAAAATACTACTTATCAATGTATATCAGAAACGACAAAGTCCTCTAAAACATCTTGAATATTTTCTTGGTTTTTTCAATTTTGTTCAACAATTATATATTTCTATTTTGTATAATCGTCTCATAGCGCAATAACATTTGTTTTCAGCAATTGGAAATCGTGACGCCGTTTCAACTCTATTTCAATCCGGCACTTATTTTCAAAGAATTTCAGGTCTGTTCCGCATTTCTTATAATGTCTAGCGAAGTTTGTTGGGTTTTGTGTAGTTTTGTTGATACAATGACGTGCGGAAGTTAATGGCACGTTTAGCCAGAAGTCAGTATTGCGGTTGCCAGGCAATGCTGTCGATTTTTGAAATCATACTGTAGTTGAAAGAATTTTGAAACTTGTTATTTTCTAGAAGCTAGGTTGGGTTATACGTTAGTGTTTTAATAGTTCGTTTGGTTTTTATGTGGCGGATATTGTCAGGCGGAACAATCGATTTTTGAGCATAACAGATATCAAAACTTTGTCGGATTTAATATGATTGAAATAAGTTATATAAAATATATTTTTGTATCTACCAGGCTTCCCCAAAAGTGGGAGGCCTGGCATTTTTCGGTGTCCTTGCTCCCTTCCGGTTTGGGCCTACATGGCATAATTTTGGCTCTCCTTGGCGAATTTTTTTTTGCTTCCTTTGGTAAAAAACATACTCTAGTTGACATAAAAATTATCAAAAAATATATTTACTGTAGTTATAATTTTATTAATTTCAATAATATAATTGAGCGTTTGGAACATCAAAGTTTTTCAACTTAAAACAGAGATATTGTGGCATTGTTAGGCCATTTTCGTGTCCTCTAGTAAAAAAATGTTAAGTTTCTTAAGTTTTTAGGTTTCGAAACAGTCACGCGCTTGCTCCCCATTTCAAAAAAAGTGCCGCCAGCTTCATACCAATGGTAGATTCCCGCATCCTCCAGTTTTGAGCCTCACCGAATTCATCCCCGTTACAAATTTTCATGCTTATGCGCGAATAAACTTAACCTGTGCTCACCGACCATCCTATTTTGCGATAGCAGATAGCGAATGGCAAACGCTTGTTACGGAATAAATGTTGAAATTTCATCCGTTTTTGGCTAACAAAAAATGGGCAAAATCAGAAACAAGCACCAAAAATTACACCGTGTGCTCGAACAGAATTGGACTATTTTAAATTTGCAGGAAAACGATTATTTTACCTATTAACTTGTCATTTCTATTTGTTTCTGTCCGTGAACAAATATAAGGCAATACAGATTTCTTAAATTAATTGGTCCTTTGGTTTAGGTTAGAGTGCTCGCGCACAAAATAAACCTAATCCAAAATCCGGTAGATTTTCGCTCGCAATGAATTATGTAAATTTCGTTGAATTTTCGCGAAGCCAACTTGGCTGGATTTGAATGGCAGAGCGGTGTCTTCGCTAACAGTTCTACGCCGAATTTCGGTTCACCAAAAACGTTCGGTGCCAGTTTTTTAACCGAAATAGCAAAATGGGATGGTCGAGGGCGTGCCTTAATGTTACTGTAGCATTAGCCAAGTCAACGAAACTGTATCTCGGTGTGTTTTCTTCAATTCAAAAAATATTCCTTTATTCTGTTCAACAAACTATTTGATGTGCAACTGAGAAATTCAGAACACAAATGTTGAGAAATTATCTCTGCTAAACGCGCGTTTAGCTCTGCGTCTCCTTTACGCAGAGAATTGATTACGGTTGGGTTTCAAGTTTTTTTCAGTCGCCGTGTTATATAAGTGGCTGGCTTCGAACAAAACAAAAAACGATAGCTTTATAACAGAACCTTGTCAAATTATTCATAAGCAGTTTGTATGAATATTGTACTGTTAAGTCAAACTAACAATAACGACGAATTAGTTGTAAGCTTGCATATCCAGACTTTCCAGATTATTCATGGAGCATGGCGTTCAGGGAGCTTTTTTAAGTTTAACTCATTTAAACATAAAGTTGTACTACTGTAAGAAAACGTCAAAGACTGTTGTAGTTACACATATCTGGAATGGGAAAAATATTTGGAGAATTCTTCCAGATCGTCTGGGCCCAGTCCTCCAGTTGTACTGGAATCATAAAATACTCCTCCTGTCATAAACCGTCAAAAATAATTTTGCAACCGTTATAATCGTGCTTAAAGAAAAGTGGAAAGTTTAGCTATGTTTAATCCCACAGAGTGAGGATTTTTTAGTCAAAATAGTGGGAAATTTTATTTCGCATTTTTCCAACATTCAGTAATTTTTTGCAGGATCTTGAGGGCATGAATAAGGCAAACATGGGGAATCGACATACCAGGCCCCTATTAGCCAGGCAAATTTTTGCCTTCCCTAGTTGAAGCCGCCAGGAACTTGCCACTTAAAATAACTAACGCGTTATTTTGCATTTTTTCCACAATTTATTCCCTAAAATTTTCCCATTCCAGATATGTGTAACTACAACAGTCTTTGACGTTTTCTTACAGTAGTACAACTTTATGTTTAAATGAGTTAAACTTAAAAAAGCTCCCTGAACGCCATGCTCCATGAATAATCTGGAAAGTCTGGATATGCAAGCTTACAACTAATTCGTCGTTATTGTTAGTATTAGTTAACGTACAATATTCATACAAACTGCTTATGAATAATTTGACAAGGTTCTGTTATAAAGCTATAGTTTTCTGTTTTGTTCGAAGCCAGCCACTTACTGTCGCGACGCGGCGACTGAAAAAAACTTGAAACCCAACCCGCTAATCCAATTCTTGCGTAAAGAGGAGACGCAGAGCTAAACGCGCGTTTAGCAGAGATAATTTCTAGAACAGGTGCTTTTTGCTGTTCTAAAAACTCTAGTTGCACCGTGTAATAGTTTGTTGAACAGAATAAAGGAATATTTTTTGAATTGAAGAAATACACACCGAGATACACGATCCATTTTCGTTGACTTGGCTAATGCAACAGTAAACTTAACGCACGCATATCACCAATCCTATTTTATTTCGGTTCAAAAACTGTTACCGAACGTTTTTGATGAACCGTAATCCGGTGTAAAACTTTTCGTGAATACAGAGCTCTGCGATAGTAATCCGGCAAATTTGCATTCACGAAAATTCAACGAAAATTATCCATATTTTTGCGAACGAAAATCTATCGGATTTGGATTCGCTGGCTGTGTTCGCGAACTCTGCGAGCTAAACCAAGGGACCCACTAATTTGTGACGTCAATATTACTTTTAATTTGTTCGCGAACAGAGACAAATACTAACTAAAAGGTAATAAGCGTTATATAACAGTTTTCACTGTAAAATCGCCAAAATTTTGTTAGAACACACGGTGTAATTTTTGTACTTGTTTCTGATTTTGCCAATTTTCTGCGATCGAAAACCGGTGAAATTTCCGCATTTGTTTCGTAACGACGGTGTGCGATTTGCTAACGGCTATTGCAAAATAGGATAGTCGATGGGCGTAGGTTAAGTTTACTCGCGCATAACCATGAAAATTTTGTCAGGGGGATAAACCGGGGTGGGGGCTCGAAACTGGAGGATGTCGGATTGTGCCAGGGGTGTGAACTGCCGGCCGTGGTTTGAAATGGGGAGCAAGCGAATAACTGTTCGAAACCTAAAAATTTTCAAAACTTAACATTTTTTTACAGAAAACACAAAATGGCCTAAGAAACGATGCACAAATATCGCTGTTAAGGTAAAAACTAATGTTCCAAACCAATTCTTTGCTGAAATTAATCAAATTTATAACTACATAAATATATTTTTTGATAATTTTTATGTCAACTAGAGTATGTTTTTTACCAAAGGAAGCAAAAAAAAATTCGCCAAGGAGAGCCAAAATTATGCCATGTAGGCCCAAACCGGAAGGGAGCAAGGACACCGAAAAATGCCAGGCCTCCCACTTTTGGGGAAGCCTGGTAGATACAAAAATATATTTTATATAACTTATTTCAATCATATTAAATCCGACAAAGTTTTGATATCTGTTATGCTCAAAAATCGATTGTTCCGCCTGACAATATCCGCCACATAAAAACCAATTTTAAAATATAAAACACTAACGTATAACCAACCTACACCACTTGTCGTAAAAAGATAACAGTTCATATTTCTTTTAGATCATTAATGAGTCTTCATTGTTTGTAAAAATGACAATATCGATTCCTGGTGAAGCAACAATATGACTTTGGCAATATCCATTATAGCTTAGGGCACGTCATTGTATCAACAAAACTACACAAAACCCAACAAACTTCGCTAGACATTATAAGAAATGCGGAACAGACCTGAAATTCTTTGAAAATAAGTGCCGGATTGAAATAGAGTTGAAACGGCGTCACGATTTCCAATTGCTGAAAACAAATGTTATTGCGCTATGAGACGATTATACAAAATAGAAATATATAATTGTTAAACAAAATTGGAAAAACAAGAAAATATTAGATGTTAGAGGACTTTGCTTCGTTTCTGATATATCATTGATAAGTCATATTTTTTAGAAATGAACGCATATTTTACTTTAGTTTATATTTTTCTTTATTAGCTATGAAATAATTTGTGAGTTTCAGTAAAGTATCTATCTATTTTATAGAATGATGATGGATGTCTGACTCGGGGTACCGCTATAAGTCTCAAAAGTTGACCCATCCGCTGAGGCTGCTCAACTCTTTCTCTGACCATCTCTTTCCTGTTAAAGTATGACCACGAAATTCATTTTGAAGTGAGAAATTTTAATCTCCAATGCACGTTGGATTAAATCGTGGCATTTGCATAAAATAAACTGCGGGAAATATTTTGTTAAAAATAATTTGCAACGTCACCATTGCTGCATTTTATAATAAAATGGAGCAATGCTGATGGACATATACGTGACAGGTATATTGGATCTGAAGAACGGGCTGGACAGTTAGTTAACCTTTTCCCGCATGAATTAAAAGCGCATCTCGTATAACACAGAACAACCTTGCTTAATTGATTGAACATGGATCGTCTGGCATTACTATTATACGTACATTGACCATTATACTATTTAGAAGCTCTTGATGTGTTGATTAGAAAACCTGGCAAAGCGCGCGAATAACAGACGCCGCACTACAAAATTGGTTAGCGCATCACTTCGAAATGTATGCTGTTACAAATGTGTGGCTCTGCATACAATTAGCAGCTAGGCCTTAGTTGGATTGGTTTAAATGTGCCGTACCCCTACGAGGCCATACATGCGGCTTAAAATTCATGCTATTAAAACAAAAACATTTCTAAATTTGGACATTTTTTCAATTTAACTGAACATAGAGTGCAGCAATTGTTCATCCTCTTAAGGCAACCACTAGTGCTCTACATCATGAAAAAACTACGCTTGATATTACAATTTTTCTTCTAAAACATTGTGGTTTATATATTTGGAAAGTTTGGTACCTTTTGCTAGTAGCTTCCATCTTAACGAATAAGGAATCTTATAGCTTTCGCATGTATAGAAAATTACCGCCACATATATCTGAATGGATTGGTGGTGCGTTATCTCGATATATGAATGGAGCTCATATCAAAATTCTAACTGAGTCCTCAAAATAGGCATTGGACACAGGCCCGTCATACACGCTTGCAGCAATGAAAAATACTCGGAATTGTTTCATGTTCCGGTGCCATTTTCAAAACTGATAACCGATAAGGTTGAAACTTTATATTTTAATCATGTAGGATCATCCAACTTTTGAGGTCACAACTCTTGTCAGAGACCTCGAACCGAAAAATGTGCACCACAGAATCCTCTTATCAAAACCTGCAGCTTTGCAGTTTTCGGCGAGAGCAGACGATTTCGAGCTCTGAATGAAATATAAAACAACCCTAAAATAGTGAAATTTTCATAATTTTAAAAAAGTGGGTTTCGCGCTCGCTGGGCAAGAAAGACGAGATTAAAAAAGTCAGTCATGTTGGTTTCACTGTTTTAACCCAACATTGATTGGATATGTTAATGACCCTGGAAGATGATGCCGGAATAAAATTAAGCACGGAAGGATGAATCGCCGACACGGGTAGTATTCGGGCAAATAGAGACTTACCGCTATGTCGAAAACTGGAAGTTTTACGCATATGCGTTGTGATCCAGAGCTACTTTGTCAGCATTTTGTACAATTCGGAACTACACTGAATTACATAACTAAGCAAAGCAGTCATAATATCACTACGGATGTCTTAATTCGACACTTCAATGCTCAAAACAGATTATGTAAGAGCAGATCAGATATATGTAACCCTTGAGCTAAGGAATTAGCGGAAGGACCCGGTGTAATAGAGAAATCAAGATGACATTTGAATTTTGAATATTCACCGACCTCTCATCTTAAGCACACGGTTGTTCTGGTCTGCTTCAGACTTCAGTAACACTCGAAATGTGCGATCGAATGTGGTTTAACGCCGTTTAGCTGGTTCTGCTTGAATTTGCTGCCACAGCTACTTACAACATATGTGCCCGCCATATAATCGAGAGTCACACAGTAAAACTACAAGCCCCAAAGTAAATGCGTCTTCTGTTTGCGCTGGATATATGTTTGAATCTGAGTAGTTAGAGAAACCGTTTTAGCGAAAAAATTTCACTGTCCAGAGTGGTAAATGAGGCGATTGACAAGCACGATAGCGCAATCGAAAGTTTAAAATGTTTACTTGTGCCCTTCGAGAAGCAAAAAGGTTCCAACACCGTCGGGACCTAAAAGAGGTCCGCGGAGACTCCGGTCGAAGCAAAAAGGTGTCCGACAAAACATATTCTTGGCTGAATCGCAGCAATCGTTGCAGCTATTTCGGCCAAATCAGTTTTAATTTGTGAAGCAATTAACAGATTCCAGGATTAGGATCCAAATGTGGTATTAAAAAGGCTCAAGACACGTAAAATGCACTAAAATGGCAATATCTCCTGAACCGCTCTAGCTATATAAATGATATTGGGCTCATTTGGGAGTGCAATGCAGCTGTAAGTAGATGCAGATGATGCACCGCTGTTGTCATAAAACACGGTGCAAGGTTGGGTTAAAATGGGTTTTGAAAACCAAGAGGCCCATAATACACAAAAGTGGCAGTAACTCGGTAACCGCTTGAGCTTAATAAAAATTATTGATCTTATTTTCTACAGCAATCCATCCTATATGTAGATGCACATTATCAGTCCCTATATAGTCACCATCGTCCCCCATCGGACTGGTCGGTATTGGCACGTATATATGCAATAAGTGGCTATAAGCTCATTAACTATTAATGCAACCCAAGTTGTGTACATCTCTCTAAATTACATATTCAACGATCAGAATTCACCGCCTTGGCGATGAGACAAGCTACGAATTTAAGTTTACGTAAAGAAAAAGCTAATTATTTAACTTACAACAGCTAACGTAGTGAACACACAAGCGGTCGTGTATGTCCGCGTTATTATTGGAATTTGAAGATATTCGTGCTGAATATTTGCCATATTAGCAGGAAGCTATTTATAAAATTCCAAAGTTTTTATAACATTCAAAATAATCACTGCAAAAATAAACACACAAGGCACTATATTAACGGAACGCTTTGTCGGCTGCCACGTCTATTTTGAATACAAATAGGTAAGCCAGTTCCAGTTAAAGTAAACTATTTCTCATTTCAATTTTGCTGTTCTTGCCACTATCGATTGTTGCTTGAGTGGATTTCGAACAAAACCTTAGATTTAATAAAGCAATCTGTAGCGAGAAGTACGAGCTGCTGTTTGAAATGACCTGGACAAGCATTATAACCATTTTGCTGATGAACTAGAGCAAGCTTTGACAGCTGGAGATTCACAAAAAACTTTTCCAGATGTTAAAGATAGGTAGATGTGGTGATGGAAGATTGTCAGAATCCATCAAAGATGAAGATGGTGCATGTATACCAGACAAGGATGCCAATATAGCTAAATGGGCAAAACAGTTTAGCGCACTATTTAATCGTCAACTGCCACAAAACCGGATATCAGTCAGTGAGTTACACCAGAATACTATCGTGGAAGTTGGCACTAATCCACCATCAGCACAGGGAATTATTTCAATTATCAAACAGTTGAAAGACAATAAAGCCATAGGCGAAGACGAAATCCCTTCTGAGTGTTGGAAACCATGTGGTTGGACATGCTGAAAAAGATACTCACACGCTGTTGGTACGAGGAAAAATCCCCAAAGGCTGGGAATGCGCAATTATTCTACCATTTCACAAAAAACGTGACCGACAGGACTGCTGTAACTATCGTGGAATATGTTAGCTCAATATCGCCTTAAAATTCTTGAAATGGTGGTGGTAAAAAGACTATCGTGAAATTACAACTCGTGAGTCTCAAGCCGGTTTTAGACAAGGCAGGGCTGCATCGATCAGATTTACAGTTTACGTCAACTGATTGAGAGAAAATATGAGTACCGAAAATCTTTTGTGGTCAGTATTGTTGACTTTTCGGCAGCATTCAATTCGGTTCGCATGGATGCAATGTGGACGATCATGGAAAGCATTGCCATACCACCAAAAATTGTTAAAGTAATGCGTTCAATATATCGCAGGACGGCCTGTGCAGTACGTGTTTACGTCTAACGTTCCACAACATTTGATGTGAGTACAGGTGTGAGGCAAGGTGCTATCGTATTCCCTATACTATTCAACATCGTGATTGACTGGGTACTAAATACAGCTCTGACTGGTGCAGACGAAGTAGACACAGGAAATGGGACATTGACATTTGCGGATGACATTGCGCTAATGGCAGAATCGGAAGCAGGACTGCAAAATATGGTTAATCGCCTATACAAGACGGCAGGCAGAATTGGATTATTTGTCAATAAAAAGACCATTTTTATGAACTGTGCTGGAGACCAACAGTTGAACATCATCTTAACCACCACTAGAAGCCACTTGGTCTCCAATGGAACATGATGCTACATTCAAGTATTGGGTAGCGAAATTTATGGTACTGGTTCGGCAAAGGTTGACATTACCTCACGCTTAGTGAAGGCTAGCCTTGCAATGCGTGCCTTAAACCATCTATGGTACAAGAGATCTGTTAGCACGAAGACCAAAAAGCGTGTGTATCTGGCTAGTATTCGATCTGTTTTTCTCGTCGGGTTTGAAGCAAGAAGAATAGTGAAAGGCGATTGGAGGCATTCGAGTATCGTTGCTGGAGAAGAATTTTGAAAATTTCATATGTCGATCGTATCACGAACACCGAAGTAATGCGTCGGTTAGGTGTTACTGAATAAAACGAAGACGGTTGATGTGGTTTGGCCATGTAGCGCGTATGAGTGATAATAGAACACCGCACAAAGTCACATTCAGTGATGTTCACGAATGCAAAAGACTATTGGGTAATGTGCTAAAGACTTGGCTGAGACGACTATTCGACGACATAAGTATACTAGCAATTCGCAATCAATTTTCCGGAAATGCCCGACGTTTAAAAACAGAATGGTTATCCTTTATCAAAAAATAGCGCAAAATCGTGAAGTTTTCAAGTTAAGTTCAACATTAATCACATGATCAGTCTAAAAGTGTGAAACATGCTGAAAGGACTTATACTGGCTAATGGCTTGACCTGCCGGTTGAAATGAATGACAACCCAGGCTTTTGAGATGCAGTAATTATTTCTTTTTTCCGCCACTCCGTTAATTTTTTTGGGTTTAGACTTGAATAACCGCAATTGATATTCAATGACCAAGCCTTTACGGGGAACGCGGAACCCGTTTAATTTCAATCAGTACGAGAAAAATTAAAAATAAGCGTTTGCAACAAAATTATGGCTTTAGCAAAGTAGCGTTTTGCGCTTCACAGCTTTGCAGCTGATATAAATGTTCGCCAAATAAAATACTTCAACAACACAATACATAACTAAACTAGTTATCCACCCGTAGTTGTTCAGCACGATTATTCGTGACAAACTACACTATTATATGGTAATCGTTTATCAAAACAGGCCCCAGTCTCTGTTCGAAAGCAGCTTGATTTGCAGTCAAAGCTAGAGATTCAATACCGAGACTATATATACAACTATTGGAGATCTGGAAATTGCGAGTTCAGCTATAACTCTGAAAACCAAATCATTAATCTGTGTAGACAATTACTACAGATCGGTCGTACAATTCTTGACGCTTTCGAACTTTCGAGCTTGTGTCCAAAGTTTAATATAAATAGGAAGCGTTTCATGATTGCTTTTGGATCACACTTAAAATAACTCATGGTTTTGGTCTCTGCGAAGAATAACATTCACACAGGGAATAACCGGAACCATCATTTAAACAGTATCCGGAACATGATCTTCGAAATATATATAGTAAAACAGATCAAAGACGAAATGAAAGTAATGTGATGAGATGAAGCAATGTAATGTAAAGTAATGTGAAAGACGAAATGTGATTTAAAAATAAATTTTACATTAAAGTTGAAGTGTTGGGATAACATTATTGCCTCTGTGGTACTGTTAAGAGGCCGATGAAGCTAAAATATTTATTTATGGATCAAGATGTCGGTTTTTTGGACTTCCAGTTGAAAAATACCTTCTGTTCTACAGGCTTGTGTAAACTGCGTCAAACGGAATGTTCTTGCAACACATAGAGCGTAGACTAGACAATTTTGCGCTGTATCCAATCGCCTACTTTAGTAGACATAAGTTGTTACATGTTATTCCGCAGGAACCTTGAAATTATTGATTTATGTGGTTCTAAAAGAAAATTAAAAGGTATAATTTTTTGATCGTTGGCAAGAAACATTGTTTTGTTAACAAGTTCTTGCCGGGTGAAGATGAAAAATTCTTACTGAAGTTGTGTCGTACTTACGTTTCACAGGGTAATTTGCTAAGTTAGTCTTTTCTTTTACTTGGTTGTGTCGGAACTTGATCATTGTGTATATAAGGTAAGATTGGACCACAGACAAAGCAAAAAATTGTTAAACCGGAATTCTGGTTCCGGTATAATTTTTGCCTGTTGCCCGAACCGTAATCGGAACAAGATTTTCGACGGAACTGGAATTCCGGTTATTCCTTGCTGAAGCTATAATGAATGCTTAACCAAAATGCATACTGTGCTCGCCAGAAATAGCTGTCCTGCTACCACGGTCGGCAATACATATCTATAGGCGGGCATTGAGCATTATTTGTGATCACGAGTGCGAGCATTATTTAAAGGCAACGGTAAAGTTAAACTTATTGCCCAGTGTAATTTCCAATCGCGGTGTTATCGATTCTAGGTGTATTCACCTTTGATCCGGCCTGCCATTTTTTTGGAAACATCACCACAACAATCCGAAAGTCGTGAAATAGAAACCTGGCTTGTGCGTCGACATGAATACAATTAACATTAAGTGATCCAATCACCGTGGCCTTGGAACAAGAAGGTACCGCGGCAGACTACAGTTCCGGAAGGCATCCCGACGTATGAAGACGTACTTGAATAGCTTAACTGTTGGAGCTGACACTAAAAGCGGCAAATTGTTCCAGCTATTGACCTCCCAATATGCGAACGAATAACGGGCACACTCGAGACGAGGTTGTATTTTTGGTCGTAGTTTATACATGTGGCCATGAAAACGATAACCAATGGCAAATTCGAGGAAAGAAGTAACAGGGGAATCTATGTGGCCATGAACAGCGTCGAACAGCAAAATTAGGTCATGAGTTTGCAATCCTAGGGTTCGCAAGCGGTCTTCGTATGAAAGTTCAGCAAGACTCGGCACAAATTTAGTAGAACATCGTTGCACCCGTTCAATTAGCTTAATGTCCTTCTGGAAATGAGGGCATCACGCGCTAACCCTAAATGTGAGCGCATGAGGGACGGATATAGCATTAGGAGGATGTTTTTATTAAATTTTTAAATGACCTTCTCATACTCCCCATGACATATTCTGTACGCCGTACAACATCAGAACTGTGCTGAGACGACTTAAGATTATGATTGATAGTAACGCCAAGGTCTTTTTCAGCAACTTTATTAGGAATTGGTTCGCCATCAAGGAAATAAGTGTGGCATGGGTTATTTCTACCTAAGTGGAGGCAGGAAAGGCATACCCCAGACTTTTGCCGATGCGACAAATTCATCAATGTCACCGTACAAATCAGTTATATCAAAGCGTGTTAATGAACTATGTGCGTGCAATCAGCGGAATAACTTTGAAACCGGCCGAATTTTCTGATACCGGCCGAAACCCACTTATCTATGTCATTAAAGTAAACCAAGAATAGCACAGGGCCTTAACAGGTGTCCATTCGGTTGTATGTATGACCATTGACAACGGCTGCTTGACGATGACTATTAAGAAATGCCGAGACCCAACGCGAAACGTTGTTTACCATTTATACCAAGGGCCTCCAGTTTTATTAACACTCTGAGGTGTGGTAGTCGGTCGAACGCCTTTCAAGACATATAGAATCGATGTAGTCCCCATTATTAACAGCTTGGATCACCCATTGTAAGTAATCAATTAGTTGCTGAACGCCCACGGGTAAAACCAAACTGTGTCTTTTTGAGTAAGTCATAGTTAGCGAGGTGATTTACAATATAATCTGCTACCTACAATTGATTCCATTATCTTTGATACACCAGGAGTTAAGCTGACAGGTATATAATTATCAGCAACAAACCTACAGCCTTTTTGAAAATCCGCTTAATCCGTGCCGACCTCCATTCAGATGGAACGGACCCGGTCTGCATCAAATGGTTAAATAGCTTAGAAGAGTTCGGACATAATACATTTACAACAACAACAACAACAAATGTTATTAAGAATTTATGACAGTAGTC